>RJWJ010000985.1:110055-158627 GCA_004363605.1 Indri indri | reverse complement strand
CAAAATAGACAGTTACCTGCTCTGCGACTCTGTTCCAGTCTGTCCTGAAGATACACACCAAGTAGAAAAGGGCTTGAAAGAAGACACAAAGTATCAATCCAGACCAGAGACCTGTGGGTGTAAAATGAATATCAGAGATTAGGTCTTTTCAGGTCTATCCCTGTGATGATGAAAATTCCTCCCTAACTACTGCATCTGCAGAGTGAGACTTCAGGTAAATTAACTTCCCTAAAACTTCAGATAACCAAGGAGCAGGGACTAGGCTGCAGTCTGCCACCGAGCTCCAGGGGCAGTCCATCAGCAACACAAAACACCTGCGAAAGTCTTTGCTGCTTCGTGTGAGCATTTACGGACTTCAGTTTGTGCCGGGCGTTGTTTTAAGCGGTTGAGACACAGTACTGAGCCAGCGGACAAGCTGGGTGGCCTCGGGGAGCCGCATCCAATGCGGGGTGGCAGGGGAGGGGGCCAAACCATAAACAAGGGGACAACCGCACAGTCAGTTCAGCAGTGACGGTGCCCCGACAGCATCGGGCAGAGCCGTGTGTAGCAAGGACCTGCAGCCGAGAGTCTGAGAGGGACGCCGCGCCCGAGGCGGGACCCGGACCGTGAGGAGCCAGCCCGCGCGTGTCCGGGACGGGCACCGCAGGCAGAGCAGAGCCCGGGCCGGGGGGAAGCCAGCTTGCGAGTGCGAGGAGCAGAGCCCAGTTAGGAGGCAGCACGGTGTTGGGCAGTGTCCAGGGGACGAGGCGGGAGAAGCAGACCGTGGAGGCTGTGCAAGCCACGGGAGGACCCGGGTTCGCCCGACGTCTCATGGGGACCCACGGGAGGGTCTCAGACTGGTCTGTGCGTTTATGGATGTGAGATCTGGTTTCAAAATCTTGCTCTGGAAACCATCCCTCCAACTGCTGTTATGAAAAAGACCGCTGAGAATCCAAAAGGGCTCCGTAAAAGAATACGTAAATGTGTATCCGCCTATGAGAAGACACGACTTTTCACCACTGAAATACCAGTAACCGCACTGCGAAGCAAGCTGCTTAGGCTAGAGTCGGGATATGCTATAAACTAGTCGTTTCCTGCTTCCTTCATAACTCGTCTGGGGCCCCCACCGGCAAGGGAGCCCTGAGGCTGTTCCTCACGTTGACTCCTCGCAATTCAACAAAAATTGGACTAATCCCTGCAGTTTAGAAGTAGATGGAATGACCGTTTATCTCCTTTGATCGAATGATTCCATTTCTAGGATTCAGTTCTAAGGAAAGCTCAGAAATGGTGTTAACTCATGTACCCTGGAGGCTCGTTACAATGGTATTTATAAGGTGGAGTGATTTAAATGTCCACTGCCAGGGAGGCATTAAACACATGATACAAGGAAATGTTATTATACATAGTTGCTAAAAACCATGTCTTCAACGAGTACATGGGGGAAATTGTATACTCAGTATAACCTCACATTTGTGAGTAACAGACAACACACGGGAATAAAATACAGTGAGATACGTCAGCCTTTATGGCTGAAAAGTGAAATTATAGATGATTTTAATTTTCTTCTTTATGTTTTTAAGCATTTCCCCAGAATTTCCATAATATTAATGTATAACTTTAATAATTAAAATGTGTTACTTAATAAATGTGAGCAGTTACTATGTACAATAGCAAAAAACTCTTTAATGGACAAAGAGGAAAGTCCAACACATCACTTTTTTGGAAGGGGGACACACGGTCTGTGTTGTCCAGGCTAGAGTACGGCAGCATCATTGTAGCTCACTGTAACTTCAAACTCCTGGGCTGAAGCAATCCTCCTGCCTCAGCCTCCCGAGTAGCTGGGACTACAGGCATGTGCCACCATGCCACGCTAATTTTTCCATTTTTTTTTTTTTTTTTTTTTTTTTAGAGAAATGGTCTCACTGTGTTGTCCAAGCTGGTCTCAAACTCCTGGCCTGAAGTGATCCTTCTACCTTAGCCTCCCAAAGTGCTAGGATCACAGGTGTGAGCCACTGTGCCCAGCCTACATGTCACTTATTCTAAAGGAGCTTAGAGTCTAATAGGGAAGAGCTTTTTATGTTTTTGTTGTTGTGGTGGTTGTTTTTTGTTTAAAAGTAAAGTTGATTTGTAAAACCTCAGTAGCTCAGTAAGAGGAGAGACTATTGCTTTGGTTAAATAGCATTTCCCCAATGTCCAGCACAATGCTTGGTAGGGAAAAGCCAGTAATAAATACTTGACAGGTCTGTTCCCGAATAAAGAATGATTGACCTCCAGCCTGAGAATAATGAAATACTCCATGGGTCCCAGCTTGTACTGGTCATTAAAATGAGAGATGACATTGAGAGCAATTACTCACTAATCCACCAAATGACATTTCCAAAAAGACAAGATAAGAAATGAAGCATCTATGTTTGTGTAGACACAAGAAAGCTCTTATGACCACTGCAAGATTAATGTTTCATGAAGAAATGGGGTCAGAATTAAAATTTTTTACATGGTAAAAGGGAACGGGTTAGATACAGAATAGAGTTATTTGAATACATATTGCAGCATCATTCAGTAAATTTGTATTTCTAAAGAAATTCCTCTTTTTTTCCTGAAGAAAATAAAATTCATTGTTACTAAAAGCAAAAGAAAATGCAGACATGGATATATCGTATACACAGAATGCTAACAACTTACCCCCAAAGCACCTAAATTTCACATAATTTTATACATCTATAATCTCAATAAAATGGATAATATTCTCAAAATGTGTAAATATATTAAATCAGCTCTGTATTAAGAGGAACATGTGTGGAAATGTGATTTTCTCTGCCTCCCCTCCCCCCAATATTAGTAATAATGTATTTCGTGTTTCACAGTGAGTCACGCTGCCAATGGCGCTGCTATTATGTGACCCAAAAGATTCCTCATCATGCCATGGGATCAAGTAGAGCCACATATTTAAAATGAAAAGTTTATTTTTCTTGTTAGGTGATTGACTAGTGTTGGCCTAACAAAAGATAAAAAGTTTAAACAGATTGATTTTCAGAGAAGAAACTGAGAAAGCTGCCACGTAGGATAAACTTCTGTAAAACACCAAGTCACAATAGTTCTATATAAGAAGTCCGCCAAACCTTTATAACACAGATTATTCCAATTCTGTTAAATTGTCCCAAGGCTTATAAAAAGGAAAAATTTTTAATTATCTCTACAAAGTGAATATAACAATATCATTAATATCAAAACCTAACAAAGATATAGAAAAAATTTATAGATCAATCTTAGAAACATCATTGCAGGCCAGGTGCGGTGGCTCACGCCTGTAATCCTAGCACTCTGGGAGGCCGAGGCGGGAGGATCGTTTGAGCTCAGGAGTTCGAGACGAGCCTGAGCAAGAGTGAGATCCCCGTCTCTTCTAAAAATAGAAAGAAATTGGCTGGACAATTAAAAATATATAGAAAACATTAGCCGGGCATGGTGGTGCATGCCTGTAGTCCCAGCTACTTGGGAGGCTGAGGCAGGAGGATCACTTGAGCCCAGGAGTTTGAGGTTGCTGTGAGCTAGGCTGACGCCACGGCACTCTAGCCCGGGCAACAGAGTGAGACTCTGTCTCAAAAAAAAAGAAACATCATTGAAACATTCTGAAGTATTGAAAGGAATTTAGCAGCTTGATAAAAGAATATCGTAATTAGGATAGTCAATATGAGGAAACTAACATATATCATTTATCATCATAATAGAAAAATTATAGGATCATCTTTATAGGAGTTAAAAAGGCATTTGAAGCCAGAAGCAGTGTCTCACATCTACAATCCCAGTAGTGTGAGAGGCCAAGGTGGGAGGATCACTGGAGCCCAAGAGTTTAAGACCAGCCTAGGGAACATAGTGACACTCCATCTCTATAAAAAATAAAAATTAAAAAAATTAGCCAGGTGTGGTGTGGTGGTGCCCGCCAGTAGTTCTAGCTACTCTGAAGGTTGAAACAGGAGGATTGCTTGAGCCCAGGAGTTCAAGGTTGCAGTGAGGTATGATTGCACCACTGTGCTCCAGCCTGGGTGACACAGCAAAACCTTATCTCCAGAACGATGACAATAAAAGACTCCACAGATACTTCTTCAACGTGTCTTTTTTTTTTAAGGAAAACATGCAGACGCATACATATTTATGGATTTCAGCCCTAAATCCAGCATGCTATTTAGTAGAGCAGTGTCACTGAAATCATGAATAATGCAAGAATTTCCAGTAACACCACAATAATTTATTATACTAGTAGAGGCATTAGGCAAAAGAAAGAGATTAACTTTTTAAAAAATCTGTAAAGGAGAATATAAGATTTGCAGATGATATGATTGTACACCTGAAAGACCCGTGAGAATCAACTGAAAATTGTTGTATACTATTTAATATAAAAGGAATTCAGAATTATAACAAGTTACAAAATTCACATACAGTGATTAATGGCTTTCATATATAGTATTAAAACTTTAGACAAAATTAAATTTAACAGAGCTTATTTGAGCAACAAGCGATTCATGAATCAGGCAGCACTCAGAACCAGAAAAGCTCTACCCCGAAGCATCAACAGCGAGCTTTTATAGGTGGAATGTGGAAGCAAAGAGGAGAAATCATCTGATTGGCTACAGCTAGGGGTTTGCCTTATTTGAGCAGGGGATGAGGAGACATTTATTTTATTTGGGCATGGTCTGATCAGTTGGCTGCCTTTGACTGGCTGAAGCTCAGCCGTTCGTATTGGATGAAACCCAGTTATCTGTCACAAAAAATACACAATTACTACAGTGTTACTAAGTAACAGTTAATTACTACATGTTAATACATCACTTAATTACTAGGATACATTCTCACAAATGTGTTGTTAGGTGATTTTGTCCTTGCATGAACATTATAATGTATTTACAAAAACCTAGATGGTATAGCCTACTACGCACTTAAGCTATATGGTATAGCCTATTGCTCCTAGGGTACAAACCTGTACAGCATGTTACTGTACCGAATACTGCAGGCAATTGTAACACAATGGTAAGTATTTATGTATCTAAGTATGGTTAAATATGGAAAAGGTACAGTAAAAATATGGTATAAAAGATTTAAAATGTTATAAAAGATAAAAAATGGTATACCTGCCAAAGCACTTACCATAAATGGAGTTTGCGGGACTAGAAGCTGCTCTGGGTGAGTCACTGGGTGGTGAGTGAATGCGAAGGCCCAGGGCATTACTGTACACTACTGTAGACTTTATAAACGATGGACACTTCAGCTACACCAAAGTTTTATAAAAAAATTCTTGCTTCAATAATAAATTAGCCTTAGCTTACTGTAACTTTCCTACTTTATAAACTTTTAATCTTTTGACTTTTGTAATGATATTTAGCTTAACAGTGTATAACTGTACAAAAATATTTTTCCTTTATATCTTTATTCTATAAGTTTTCTATTAATTTTATTTTATTTCATTTTTTACTTTTTAAACTTTTTGTTAAAAACTCATGCAAACACACACGTTAGCCTAGTCCTAATTCTGACAGGGTCAGGATCATGAATATCACTGTCTTCCACCTCCACATCTTGTCCCACTGGAAGGTCTTCAGGGGTGATAACATGCATGGAGCTGTTGTCTACCATAACAATACCTTCTGAAATACCTCCTGAAGGACCTGCCTGAGGATGTTTTACAGTTTACTTTTTTTAACTAAAAGGAACAAACTCTAAAATAACAAAAAGTAAATACATAAACTGACAACAGAGTTGTTTACTACCATTATCAAGTATTATGTACTGTATATTATTGCGTGTGCTAGACATTTATACCACTGGTAGCACACAAATATGTAATATGTTGAGCCATGACATTTCAACAGCTGCGACTCCAATAGGTGATAGAAATTTTCAGCTGTTATAATCTTACGGAACCATTGTCATATATGTGGTATTATGTGGTACGTGACTGTATTTGTAAATTAGGTTTTGGTTTATGTACTAGGTTAACATTGTGGTTTGTGTGCAGGAACTCAAAAGTATAGACAGACTTAGGCCAATGGCCTCCTGCTTATTAAACTGAACAATACAACCACCCACTTATCTTATACAACAGAAGGGAAGGCCTCACCCACAGTAATAGCAAAAGGATGACAATGTCTAGGGATAAACTTAAATGCAAATGCTTTATGAGAACAAGGATAAAATCATGCCTGAGCAGAAGCTGCTAAAAATATCCTTGTCTGGAACCCACAGGGCTGCACCAGCTCCTGTGCCATTTGGAGATGCTATCATTGTCATCCTCTACCTACTGGAGAGATGACCCTTCGACCAAGGACGGAAGTCCTGGAGTTAGGAATAATCTCTCCTCCACTCCCACTATAGAAATGGCCACACTATTGAATCCAGAAGCACAAAGTTACTCTCCTCCTCCTGCCTTCTGATTTCTTGGTAGTGCCTCCCACTGGCAGAATTTCAGGGGAAGCCGCCTGGCATTAAGAGCCTGGGAAATGTGGTTTACACACTCTGGGCCCCTGCAGTAGAGTATAAAAGGGCAAGAGTATAACTGAGAAACAACAGATGAATAACCTCCACAGAGTCAAGAGTAGAAGCAGGGAGACCACTGCTATTGTTATATACAGTTCAGGGGAAAATTTATTTGGTTTGAACTAGGACGGAAGCGGTTGGATTCAACATACATTTTGAAGATACGGTGAAAGAGGAGTCAAGGATGATTCCAAGGACTTTGGCCTGAGTAAATGGGTTACAGGATGGTCCCATTTATTGAGACAGGGAACACTGGAGGACCATGCATGGTGTGTGTTTATTTGGTGGAGGAGGATAAATAAAAAATTCTACTTAAAGTTAACTTTAAGATGCTTATTATCAATTCAAATCGAGATGAATTAGATATAAATAAATATACCCTCGACTTCAGAGGAAACGCTGGGATTAGAGCCTTCTCTGACCACCATCCATGGAATTAGACGAGGGCGTGACTGCGGAGAAGAGGACCCGGGACTGAGCCCTAGGGCACCTGAGCACTTAGGAGATCAGGACGGGAGAAAGATCCAGCGAGCTAAAAGGAAAACCAGAAGACTGCAGGGAAATGGAAAAGAAAGGAAAGTATTTCCAGAAGATGGGAATGAGTAACTGTATCAACCGTTGGTGAGTAGCGTCAGATGAGAACTAGGAAGTAAGGAGGAAAACCTGAGCGGTGTGGGCGCTCGTGGTGGCAGGAGGTCTGCTGTAAAGGGGAGCTGAAAAATGGGATGGTAGCTAGCGGGTGACACGCAGCCAGGGGAGAAATTTTTTTTATTTCTTTAAAGGCTAGGCTATGATAATGTTTGTATACTACTGGGAATGATCACTGTCGCAGCACACAGGAGACGAAGTTCTGGCTTCCTGCCCTGAGGAGGCTAACCACCGAGGGAACCCATGAGATCCGCCCCCGCCGCATCAAGCCGAAGCCGCTATCCGCGGAGGGGCGGGGAGAGGCCGCGGGAGCTGGGGCGGCGCTGGGTTCTGGCGCCCACGCTCCACAGCCCGGAGAGGCGTCTGGCGGCGCCAGGCCTTCCGCCTCTGTCCATTCGGCCACATCCGCAGTCACAAAACGGAGGAGGAAGGAAAGCACCTCTCCAGAGCGCCTCGCAGCTTGGGCCGCGTTCCGGCGCTGTCGGGCGCTTCCTGCCCCGCGCCAGACTCTCAGCCGCTCGCCCTCCACGCTTCGCCCGCTTCTCGAGGACTCCTCTTCCCTGCCGTCCGGAGCCACCCCGGGGCTCCTCTCAGCAGCACCTCCGACTTCTTCCTTTGACCCCAGCACCACGACGCCACGCCGGCGGGGCGGCGCCAAGGGGGCCGCAAACCCCGCTCCCCAAGCGCCGGCCGGGTCAAAGCGAGAGCGGTGGGCGGGGGCCGAGCAGGCGTCCAGCTCGCGGCGGTCACGTGGGACGCTCGGACCAATAGGCGCGCGGCTCTGGGTCGGGCCCAGCCCCGCGGCGGCGCGGTCGGGCAGTCGGACTGGTTGGGTGCTGAGGTAGCGACGCTGCGAGCTGTCCGGTGGGCGAGCGAGGTGCGGCTCGGGGTCTGCAGTGCGGGTCCACCCCGAGGGAGGCGAGGCGAGGCGAGGGAGGCGCCCGCCAGCACCTGCGACATCCCTCCCGCCACGCCCCCGCGCCGCGGCAACCCTCAGACCTCACCTTTCTCCTCAGGACCAGGCCATGGAGCGCGAAGTCCAGCGGGTTCGCCAGGCATTCCGGTCTGGCCGGTCGCGACCCCTGCGGTTCCGGCTGCAGCAGCTCGAGGCCCTGCGGCGGATGGTGCAAGAGCGCGAGAAGGACATCCTGGCGGCCATCGGCGCCGACTTGTGCAAGGTAAGCGCCGGGCGGGAGGGACCCGGCCGCCGGCCACCCGCCGCTCCGGTTGGGAGCCGCAGTCCTCCGGAGCTGACTTTTTCGTTTTTTTTGTTTTTTTAAACATTTCTGGTTACGCAAGCACTGCGGGAGTATGATCTCCAGTGGCATGGACAAAGTCCAGCAGTACGGAAAGCGCAGAAGTTTCCTGTGAGGTCCCCGGTCCCCAGTCTCGCTTAGCGCCAGCCCCTGTTGTGTTTTCAGACGCATTCGAAGTGCATGTGTCACCTGGCCTGTGTAGTTCCTCCTCTGCGAATTGCCGTTTATATTCTTGACCATTTCCTTGCGATTTGTAGGAATTCTTTGTATGGTCTGGATTTGTCAGCTTGACATATTGCAAGCTTTCTTTTTTCTGTGTCTATTTCTTTTATCATTGTTTATGGTTTCTTTTGTAAGCAGGTTTTTTTGAGATATTCACATTTTCCTTCATGACTGTGTATTATTAGGTCAATGCTCCTCAAGCCTTATGCAGTGACAGTCTCCTGGTGATCTTGTTAAAATGCAAATTATGGTTCAGTAGGTCTGTGGTGGGGTCTGAGATTCCAAGTTTCTAACGAAGTCTCAGGTGATACCACGGTGCCTCTTTTGGAAGCATGCTTTGAGTAGCAAGGTTTGAAGTAGTGTTTAGAGTATAAATATATTTCTCTCTGTTTTCTAACAATATTGCTGTCATCTTATTTTTGTCTGGATTTCAGGTATAGCAAGGCTTTGCTGTGGGTTTGTGATACTCCCTTCCCCACATGCCCCCAATTAAACGTTATTTCAAGGAGTAGTGATAGCAGTAGTGATACCAGCAGTAACTATAAAATTTCTTTTAGAGTACTTTTGGTGGAGAGGGGCTACGATGCTAAATAAACAAGATGGGGTAATTAAGGTCCAGAATGTCTGTGAATCACTTATTCATTCTACAAGAATCAAATGTGTGAGTATGTGTATATATAGGATTACTAAAGAAATCCAGCAAGTTCCCTGCCCTTGAGGTTTTTAAACTTGGTTGGGAAACAGAATATACACAGGCAAAATGTGAGTATAGTTATAAACCAGGGTATTAAGAGCGAAGTATTACAATACAGGTCAAAAGCATAATTGCTATGGTATATGAAGTGTGGTCAGGACAGGCCATTATTAATCAGGAAAGTCTTCCGAAAGAGGTAACATTTAAGCCTGATTTTAGAGGGTGTGAGGATCAGTGGAGAAGAATTTATATGCACTGAATATATTAGGGAATTAGCAAGTCCTTATTGAGGGCATGGAGGGTGCAGAAGGAAAGATGGCAAACCCATGACTCTGATAATGCCAGTGGTTGTCACTGCAGGTGTACCTGGCCTGAGGTTTTTGACATTCAGGGCCAAGGGTATCATACTCGTTGTGCAAGGTTAACTGTGATTCTCTTATAACAGAGTGAATTCAATGCATACAGTCAGGAAGTCATTACTATCCTTGGGGAAATTGACCTTATGCTGGAGAATCTTCCTGAATGGGTTTCTGCTAAGCCAGTTAAGAAGAACCTGCTCACAATGTTGGATGAGGCCTATGTTCAACCACAGCCTCTAGGAGTGGTACTGATTATTGGAGCTTGGAACTACCCCTTCGTTCTCACCGTTCAGCCACTGATAGGAGCCATCGCTGCAGGTCTGGTGCCATCTTATGTCTTTACCCCTTTTTAGAGGGCTTATTCTCTCATAGTGGTTGTAAATTAAGGAAGGTGGCTAATTAAATACATTTACTTTGGTGGTTTGCCTTGGTTCACACCAGCAGGCTGTTAAGAATTCATAAATATATATATATATATTTTAAAGGGGCTGCTGAGGATATTTGTTTAACTGTTTTATGAAACACCTGGGGAATGAACCTGTGAGGGTGTAAAGGCATGTGAGTCAACAGGTCCAGGAGTTTGGAGCCAGGCATCTGTATTCTAATGTGGTTTCAGTTGCTGGCTCTGGCCTCGGATGAACCATTTGATTCTGTCTGACTTGTTTCTTCATACAAATAAAGGCTATGGGAGTAATGCTAACTTGGGTGTATAGCAAATGCCAAGAGATTAATTTTTAACTTTGTGAGATCCAGATCAACAGCTCTATGTTGACATGGCCTGTTTGCCCAATAATTCCAGGGCAGAGAGGAAAATCAAAGGGCAGAAGTGGGAGAAAAGTGATAGAAAGCTGGAGGAGTGGGAAAGGCTGATGAAGCCCATTTTCAATGACCTGAAGATAATGACAACTAAGGAATTAGCATTTGAGAAGAAAGTGAGAAACTCATTAAAAGTAGAATTAAGAGCTGCAGAAATAGAGTACCTAGCCCATCCTTCCCACATGAACACCATCTTGGTGGCTATTAAATTTACTCAAGTATTAGATGATACTGTTCTACTTTTTACTTTGTTTAGGAAATGCTGTGATTATCAAGCCTTCTGAACTAAGTGAAAATACAGCCAAGATATTGGCTAAGCTTCTCCCTCAATATTTAGACCAGGTAAGAATGTCTTGACCCATCTTTAATATGTTTATTTTGGAAAACACACATTGATTTTCCTGCCAGTGCATGTCATTGCTGGCTGGAGATCTGATTGCAGTTTCCTTAAGCCTCTAACAATTGGCTTAGAAAAGTAGTTCCAATTGAGGTTGCCTATCACCTCCTTTAGATTTTTATAGCCATCATTTCCCACTCCCTGAACAATTGAGTTGTGCCTACTGTAAATAATGTTAATAATGATTTTGGCTATCATTTATTGAACACTATATGTCAGGCACTGTGCTAAGCATCTTGCATACATGATCTCACTTTATTCTCCTGATAACCCAATGAAAGAGTTTATCTAATTACTTTCATTTTAAGGATCAGGAAACCAAGGCATTGAGCAGTTAAGTAACTGGCCCAAGGTCCCACAGCTCAGTAGGTGGTAGCAGACAGCTGAGATTCAAATGCAGCTCTGCCCAACCCAGAAGCCTTGTTCTTAATTTCCTTGGCCACTCCTCCCTCCATCCTCCGAGAACCAGCTCAAGTTCCATCTCTCCAAGGAGCAGGTGGTATAGGACCTCTGCAAGGGTGATTTTAGTACCCATCTTGCTGCTTAAAACCTAGAGGTAATTGCCCAGCCACGGGAAGATCCAGGGGCATCATCCTTTGTCTTTTCTTTTTCCTTAATTTTTTCAAATTTAAAAAGTTACAAGCATTACATGTCTTTTTATACTAGATTAAACTAAATAGAGGATTATAAAAACAAACTGCGTGATCTCCCTTTGTGCCGTGTTAATCCTACCACCGACTAACCAGTATTGAGTTTACTTGCATACTTCTACCACCTTATGAAGGCTATTGCAAACATAAGGAAACATATATACACGTATGAAGAGTTTCCATTTCTTTTAAACAATAAAAAAATGAATCATACCATAAAAAAAAAGAAGAAAAGAAAAGTAGTTCCAAAACATACTGTGGAATAACCCAGGTATTGTGGTTACACAATATATTTAGGCCCATGGCTTTATTAGGCATTCTGCTATTTATAGATCCTTTTCTAGAATTTGGCATTTTGGATTAATCCTTATTTGAGTTAACATGTGATTTTAGGTGTATTCATTTAGCGGATTATTTAATGAGGCACTAGTACTTTGCCAGGTGCTAGCATATTTTTGTTCCTGACAATCTTGTTGCTGACCATCTCTTTTGTCCTAACAGAATATAATTTTGTATGATTATATAAAAATACTTCTGTTAAAAAGGGCATGTTTGTAGCATAAAAACTACAGAAAGAAAGTGACCTCTTGAGCCAGAGGGTGGATCCTCACTCTGGGTTAAAGTGCTGGCATTTATAGTATCAGAAGCTGAATAAAGAAAACAATCTCCTCAAATGTGGTGTAGTTCATCTCTCTGTCTGAATTGGAGGTTCTTGAGCTCTCCTAGGGAGGAAGTTTATGATGCTACTATGAATCAGGACTGCTGAGTTCTACATGCACTTGCTGCAGGGAAGAGGCTTCATTTAGCTTTCATTGAAAGACAACTTTAAAATATCTGTATTGTACACATTAATTTGTAATGTCCTTGAGGCCAACTCTGGCTCTTGGAATAATACTGTCTTTGTTATCTTATCACTATTGTGGCAGCCTGCAGAACAATTTTGTTCTAATAGTTGTGATTATCCAATGCAGAAGGATGAAATGGAAAATATTGAGTGGATTGAGTAGGACTTGGAACCGGAAGATGGAGGTTGAAGGTCCTTCTTTGCCCCTCACCAGGGGTAAATTCTTCAATAGCTGACTCTGCTTCAGTTAGCTCATTGGGAGAATCAATAATGTACTATATAAATTAAGCCATAGAAAAGTTAAAACTTGAAACATTTGTTCGGCTGCTAAACTATGACGTGAGTGAGAACTAATTAACTTTGAAAGGAGATCTACAAGCCAGCTTTTACTTCCTACTCATACCTGAGAATCTTTTGAATATCTCCATCTTCCTTCCTAGCCACCTGTTTTCTGTCATGACTTTCCATGCTGTTATTTGTCTAAGATACTCTCTCTTTTAGAATAGCTGTTAATAATAGCACAATGCATATAAGGTCTTAGTCCACAGAAGCTGTGTGAATTTACGCAATAACAGATGAGGAAACATGTTTGTAGCTTGCCTAAGGTCACACAAGCTAGTGAGTGGCAGAGCCAATATTCAATTCAGATGTACTTCAAAAGCAGGTGCTACAGGTGTGCTATGCTATGTACACCATTCATTCAGCATATCATGGGTAAGCCCTGCTCTGTGTTGTGTAGACAGAGAACATTCAGATTAAGATATGCAGCTGGGACTTGTCCTGTGGCCACTGACAGCAGCCACTCTCTGACCAAAATCCTTAGGTTCTACAAACATACCTATCTCATGTATTTCCCTGGTCAAATCCAACCATTTGCTGTCTTGTGTCTTTATTACTGAGCTCCCGTAGAAAACATTAGACTCTCTGGGTTGGTTTCAAGTAGATTGATGGTTCCCAGACACAAGCAGACTCTATATTCTCCATTCATCCTTGGTCAGCTCCCTCTCCCATCCCTCACAGGAACTGGTCTCCACACTCTCCTGGTTTTACTAAATGTTACATGTTTATGTTGAAGAAATTGCTGATGTTAGATAATAGGATTAATTTGGCAATGCAAGAATTTCTTTCTTTTTCTTTGAGGACCTGTATGTTGTTGTTAATGGTGGTGTTGAGGAAACCACAGAGCTTCTGAAGCAGCGATATGACCACATTCTCTATACGGGAAACACTGCAGTTGGAAAAATTGTCATGGAAGCTGCTGCCAAGCATCTGACCCCTGTGACTCTTGAACTGGGAGGGAAAAGTCCATGTTATATCGATAAAGACTGTGACCTGGACGTTGTTTGCAGGTGAGACTGGCTCCCTAGTTTTTGAGGTTTTCCCAGCACGGTGGAGGCTTTTCCTAATAGGTTAGTGTTATCCTTTGCACTAGACCCCGTACCTTCTGGCTCCAAGATACGTCATTAAGCTTTGGTGTTCGGCGTTCTCAGGAGTAATAGAAGTCTGTCACAAACTATCTCTTGGTGCCATTGTTAGAAATGATGGGCCATAGGTCCTGACATCGTGCGATTGTCCTTAGGAATTTTGAAAAAGTTCTTTCTGTTCTTAAGGTTACAGCTAGATCTGGGAAAAAATTTTAATGTTCTGCAGGCCAATGGTCCATGAAGTAGATAATCTAAGTATTGTGTATGCCTAATAGAATCTTTAAATTCCCATTTGAAAGGTATTATGTTGATCTCTTAACTGAGATCCTTTGTTGACAAAACCAGCATTACTCATCTTTGAATAGCATCTTACATCTGGAAATTAGAAAATAAGAAGTTTCAGGTTCTCTCTGCTAAATCAAGTGTAGCTACTAGAAAGTACCAAAACAGAATCAGGTGGTGTGGTTTTCTCTCCCCTTCAGAAATGGGGCACAAAGGAGAAGGTAGGGAGTTAGGTCAGGGTTCCGGCTTGGCTTTGTAAGTAGAAGTCCAGTTGCAAGAACAAGATACCCTCAGTTAGTGAATATTCAGGTTTTGGGCTTCTGCCTATACATGGGAAAGGTTTTCCAAAGTGGGGAAGGGTTCTACGTAGAGGCGGGTGGCTGTCATTCTGCTTTATACCTGAATGTTTTGCCAGCAGGACCTAAAGCCACAGCCAGGAGAGGTAGAGTCTGTACTAAATTCCTGTCTTCCAGGATGTCCTTTTGGCTGGAGTAGGAGAAGTAAAGGGGTTTTGAGAGGCTGTTTCTCCTCTTTTCCTACAGCAGGCAATGGCTTTCTTTACTGCTTATCAGATATTGTTTCCCATGAGCTGGCTTGAGAACTTTCCTGCTACTTAGAACAGCCTATCTGAGTTGGAACATACATTCTAAGTTCCAACCAACTGATTTAGAAACGAGTTTTTTATTTTTTATAAAGATTACCAAGTAAATATATGAATCTACTTTAGTTGCGAAACAAACAACACAAAAGTATGTAACAAGTGAATATGTGACTGAATTATATAGCCATTCTGGGTTTTTCCTCTCAGACGCATAACCTGGGGAAAATACATGAATTGTGGTCAAACCTGCATTGCTCCCGACTATATTCTCTGTGAAGCATCCCTCCAGAATCAAATCGTGCAGAAGATAAAGGAAACTGTGAAGGTTTGTGTTCAACACATCTGATTTTGTTGATTTCAATAAGATAAGGAGTCAAATTAACTATTTGCAGGGTATCTTCATTCCCTCCTTCCCCCAGGAAAATTCCAATAGCATATGTGACTGAATTAACTTACTGGCTAATTGAAAATGCTTTGTGCTTCTTTTATAGATTATCTTCTGGGAGCAAGGTTAAGTTGGTGTTAAATCCACTTAAACCATTTAGTTGATTTGTTGGTGATGAATTGTGGTGTATTCTTTTTAAAAGTTAAATAACTGTGTGTCTGTGCTTTTGAGGGAATATTGTCAATCCTTAAGTATAATCTTAGACCCTTGGCATGTATTGGCCATTTCTGATTAAGGTTATCAGTTCTTGTGTATGTAGAGGGCCTGGGATGGCCAGTAGTTGGGAGGAATGAATTAATTAAATAACTACTTATAGCGTACCCTTTATGTGGTTATCAGTCTTTCAGGGTGTTCAAAGTAAAGATCTGCAGTGAGGAAATCAAAGAAGGCTGCAGTGTAGGGTCCTAAGCTAAGACTGGAAGGAGATGGAGGATTTCGTTTGGTAGAAAGGAAAGAGATGACCAGTATAACTGAGTTCAGTAGTGGGAGAGGGTCACTAAGGCCCCAGGTGAAAGAAATGCTTGGGACAATCGTTCAGTCAACAGATGTTAGTTGAGCACTAAGGAAGAATCAAGACTACCAGAGAGTAATGTATGTGATCAGAAAATGAAAATTATGTACCGGGAATTTTAGGGAGATAATTCACAGTGGTTCCAGGCAGAGTAACTGGGGATGAGGTGCGAGGGTCTTGATGTGGGAGTTGGACATTAATGATAGGACTGAAGATGGATCCAGATGAGAACACAAAGGGAGAGTTGGCCAGATTCGGGGAACGTGGGATTGGAAGAGAGAGTGGTTAAAGACACGTGTGAGATTGAAAATACTTGGAAATTGGAGAAGTGCTTAGTTGAGTATGGTGATTAATTCAGTTTCAAAGGAGTAAGGCCCATCTGCATTTCTCTGAGGCATTTATACCCTAACACAGTGGTTCTCAACTGAGCTACACGTTAGAATCACTAGGGAGCCACTTAAAAATAAGTTTCCAGTCCTTACCCTCCAAAGATTCTGATTCAGGTCATCTGAGGCCCCCAGGTGATTCTGTGATGCAATCCACACCGAATACTACTGTTGATGGCTCCGGAGTTAGGGTCCAGGAACATGAATTTCAGCAAGCTGCCGGTGTGATTTCTACCACCTTGAGACTTGCACTCACTTGACTTGAGAATCACTCTTGGTGGAGGGTGTGAACAATGTTCATTTCGATTTGAGATTATAAATTGAGAACCCTCATAAGGCTTTGAAGTGATGAGCAATTCAATAATTTTGTGTTTGTTTTATATAAGAAATACCGATATATGATTATTGAGGTTCTTTTACCTTGGTAATTTACCAAAGCTGTATTTTGATCCTTTGAGTCATTTCACCATCATCTGTGACTGGTAGGAATACCGGTTCAGAGAAGATAAAAACAACAAAATAGAGTAACAGTTGCAAACTTTTTCTGTAAAGGGATAGATAGTAAATATTTTAGGCTTTGCAGACCATAGGGTCTCTGCTGCAACTACCCAACTTATTTCAGGGGAAGAGCAGCCACAACCAATGTGTAAAAAATGGGCAACCGTGATACAGAGCAAGACCTCTTTTCCTCACATCTACTCTCACATTCACCCTGAGGAGGGCCCATGAGTAAACCGCTAGAGATCCATAGGAACCCCCTGGACCTATAGAGAATGATAGATTTCTCTGTGTGTCTACATGTGCGCACGAGTGTGCAGGGGCTTTATTTTCTAGTCCTTGACCTGCCAAAAAGCTTAAGCTTACTGTTGGGAAATAGGCTAAGAGACATGAAAGGTTTCAGGGGTTTTGCAGGGCTTTGCCTTGAAGGAATCTGTGGACATGTTAGTTCACAGAATAGAAACTGCTTCTGACAAGGAGGGCATTGTCAGAGGATGTTCGCAAAACGTTTCTTCTTTGCTGCCGGCCATCACCTTGAGCTTTTTTGCAAGGCAGAAGCTCGGTTTGGGTCCTTGGCAGAGAAGCTGATTAAAATGCCTGCCCAGCAGATAAAACTATCCTAGACTTCAAGGCTATTCCTGCTTCACTCCTGACTACAGGTCTCTGTTTAGAAGAAGTAGATTAGAGTAGTACTCAGACTCAGTGTTCTTATTTTATACATTTTATCTTTAATTTGCATGCTCAGCTAGGTCTGTTTCTAACTTAGAGCTTAACATGCTTATCTTAGAAAAATTTTGTAACCGTCTATTCTTGTAGACAGAATTAGGTAAATTCCCCTGGAAACCTGAAAAAATGAGCTATACACATAATTGTTTAACAAAAGAATTGCTGTAACAATAAATACTGATGTGGGATTTCAGTCATGACATCACAGCTCATGGGAATGCTGGAGGACCCCTGACTCCCCTATCACTTTAAACTGCTCTTTGTCTCCATCTCAATCATTTCTCCATCTATATTATTTCTTTATTTCCTATTATTTCCAAATCCCTTGCGATTATCCTGCCTTGGGGCCTGTTTTGCTGGGAGCATAACTAACTCCCGGCAGCTTACTACTATTATACTACTGTTAAATTACTTGGGGAATAGGATGTTAGATTCTGTGAGGATATAAAATCAGATCTGTTTGGGGGCATGAGTGGGTTTTGTACTTAATAAAGGAATTGAAATATGGGTCTTTGTGACAATTAAATACTCCCGTTGTTTTAAATAGGAATTTTATGGAGAAAATGTAAAAGAGTCTCCCGATTATGAAAGGATCATCAATCTTCGTCATTTTAAGAGGATACTAGGTTTGCTTGAAGGACAAAAGATAGCTTTTGGTGGGGAGACTGATGAGGCCACACGCTATATAGGTAATGGAAATTCACCTTTTCCTATGGGAGGATGGCAGTTGGGCAGTTTTTACTGACACTACTTCTTGACACTGAATAAACTATTGTTAATAAATACGTAGCATTTAATTGTTAAAGTATTAAATACTGCTTTCTGGTATGCTACTTTTGTTATAAGCTATTTTAAAATATATATGTATACATATTTAATAATACCACCAGTGTTGTACTAATTTTCCATATTTGCACATGTTATCTATTTTTTTTCTTCCTAACAACCCTGAGAAGCAGAATAGAACTTTATGTTTATGAATGGAAAAACAGCACACAGAAGGAAATAGCTTTGCCACTATTCCACAACTAGCCAGCAACAGTAACAGTCTAGAAATAATGTTTTGATCTATCATGCTTGACCTTATTATTTGTTTACCTTCTTTGTGTTTTTTATTCTTTGCCATGAATATATATTACTTAGAATTTTAAACACATTTTTCTAAAATAGCATAAGGAGACAGAAAATTACAGACACATTTGGTTGGCAAAGAAGCTGTCCCACATAGCTTTACCTCCCACCTTTATCAGATCAGATGCTGCAAGTCACCAAAAAACTAACTTTAATAAAACAAAAATAAAAAGATTTAAATAATGAGAAATTTATTCTCTTAAAATGAGCATTCCCGAGGTTCTTCCAGGCTGGATAATTCAGTGGCTTGGTAATACCATCAAAAAAACCTGATGCTTTGCACTAGGATGCAAAAGAAGACAAAATCTCTGTGTTTTCTTCTTCTTCTTCTTTTTTTTTTTTTTTTTTTCTTATGAGACAGTCTCACTCTGTTGCCCAGGCTAGAGTGCTGTGGCGTCAGCCCAGCTCACAGCAACCTCAAACTCCTGGGCTCAAGCAATCCTTCTGACTCAGCCTCCCGAGTAGCTGGGACTACAGGCATGTGCCACCATGCCTAGCTAATTTTTTCTATATATTTTTAGTTGTCCAGCTAATTTCTTTCTCTTTTTTCTTTTTTTTAGTAGAGACGCAGTCTCGCTCTTGCTCAGGCTGGTCTTGAACTCCTGAGCTAAAACAATCCTCCTGCCTCAGGGTCCCAGAGTGCTAGGATTATAGGTGTGAGCTACCATGCCCAGCCAATCCCTGTGTCTTCTGTCTTTGGGGCAACCCAAATTGAAATGGGGAATAATCTGTAAAAAAGAGGGAAAAAAAGAAAAAGAGAAAAGACTCTAATTCTTTCATCTCTCTGTTCTCCCATCTTTAGCATGTCCACTTCTGGGCTACTCAATGACAAGAGGAAGGGCCTGTCCTGATTAGTTTATAGACTAGTTAAGACTTTACCCTCACCTGGAGCTGGGATCATCTTACCTGATCACTTGACTGTACAGAGGAGTGTAGACACCCAAACCAGTTCTCTGACCCAAGGAAGCCGTGGGCAGTGCTTTGGGGCAGCAGTTTACCTCTGGAGTAGTGCTGCAAAGAGCTGTCCTCAGCCATGTTGCCACGATAACCTAGCAGAAACTAGGGGCAAAGAAGAAGAGCCAACTTGTTATTGTCAGATGTCTTCTCTTTCGGCTGACAATGCAGTTTGTTTACAGGGTCTTTTTGAGTTGGTCCTGCTAGTTGGTGACTTACACTGGCACCAACACTGGGACACACTGCACAGCCTCTTCAGTATCCATTTCACCCTCCTCTTTTAGTCTGTATAACAGAGTTGTAATAAAGGTCAATGAGATAATATGCATGAAAGCACTTGAGTTAAGAAGAAATAGTGGGAGCAGTCTTTGCTCCCAGAAAGACGTGTCCACAGAAAGATGTTAAATATGCATATGGCTATGAATGGAGTTAAGTGTGATTAAGATATATTCAAGCATATATCTTTTCCTTGGTTTGCACAAGAATCCCTGATTCACATGCATTGGAGACAGTTAGTATTTGCATGGTTTATCCATACACTCAGGACTTTTCAATAGATTTGATTTGGGTGGGAGAAGGAAAAGGGTGGATACGTGATCCAATGAAAGAAATGTAAGATGAGAGCTTTGCATTTTTGTTCTCTACTTTAGCGTTTTCATTTTCATTTTATTTATTTTCTTTTCAGCTCCAACAGTACTTACTGATGTTGATCCTGAAACCAAGGTGATGCAAGAAGAAATTTTTGGACCAGTTCTTCCAATAGTGCCTGTGAAAAGTGTAGATGAAGCCATAAATTTCATAAATGAACGTGAAAAGCCTCTGGCTCTCTATATATTTTCTCATGACAATAAGGTAAAATTTGTAGAGGACAACTCACTATCATAAGCAACTATCATCAGTCATATTCCTTCTTTGCTGTAAAACAATGATGGCTTATTTTCTGTCACTTCAGAGTCCAGCAAGTGAGGTTATAGTCCTAGATTTCTGTCTTGGGTAATGAGGCCCTGGGGTTATCACTGCATGTACTCCCTGGGGTTAGATCTGAGTCTGCAGGGGTGAGTGTCACAAGGTTTTTGACTCACAAACACCTCCTGTATAATTGGAAGATTTATATGTACCAGCATTAAATGCTTTTCTGATGTTAATCCACAGGGCATTGCTGTGTAAGAACCTGCCCCGTCACCGAAGTGGCATTCGCAGCCACTCCGGTGGGGCTGTGTGGAACAAAGACCTCTGGCACTGCTATGTAAATGGTTGTGATATCATGGATTTCAGTTTCTCACATTATGTTACCTTATCGTTAGAGTAGTGGAACCACATCACCTGGTTGAGCAGCTTTGCCACTTTCTGCATGGGCTCACTCATTTGCGTTGCTAGGTGGGTGACGGCTGCTAAGGGACAGTGGCCTCAGAGTGGGCAAGTAGGTTTAGGAGCCCTTTGAAGAAACAGGAAAACTAGAAGGGGGAAGATGGGACTAGTCAAGATCTGAGGATGCCAAATGTTTCCTGGAGAGTGTCTGATGGTAACCTATGGGTAGTCATGTGGCAGGTTCTGGAGCTCGTGATGCTGTTGAGATACAGGTAGCTACAGGTATTTGAAGTGAGACCAAATGTTTGGTTGGAAAAGACTGGGTTATTAACAAAACAATGGTCTGACATTTAAAATGACCACAGATAAAGGAGTGGGCAGGAAGGAACCCTGAAGTCTACTGGCCAGGGTACAACTCAGTGTGGAGCACGAGCACTTCCTTGCAGTGGGTCACCTGAGGTCACTGCACTCTAGACTTGATGGTTGCCATGAAGAACTCTCAAGGGTTTGTTGGCACCCAGATGAGATCACATTTATTGGTCAAATGTCCTTGCACCTTATTGGGTCTTAGGCCAACCAAGCATTTATTTCTTTAAAAATAGGATGCTGGTCGGGTGCCATGGCTCACGCCTATAATCCTAGCACTCTGGGAGGCTGAGGTGGGAGGATCGCTCGAGGTCAGGAGTTCGAGACCAGCCTGAACAAGAGCAAGACCCTGTCTCTACAAAAATAGAAAGAAATTATCTGGACAACTAAAAATATATAGAAAAAAATTAGCCGGGCATGGTGGCGCGTGCCTGTAGTCCCAGCTACTCGGGAGGCTCAGGCAGAAGGATTGCTTAAGCCCAGGAGTTTGAGGTTGCTGTAAGCTAGGCTGACGCCACGGCACTCTAGCCTGGGCAACAGAGTGAGACTCCGTCTCAAAAAAAATAGGATACTAAATCTAAAATCTTAAATATTTTTTGCATTTCATAAAGACCAAATACTACCTATTAATAATATGCTATAATTTATAGCAGAGAGTGTTCTAATTTTTACAGACCAGAATATACTCTAAATTATCTCTTACAAAGAGCATTTTGCTGCTGTTTTGGGGAGTACAACTCTAGGTGGCAATTGAGTGAACAGACCCGAAGGTTCAGGGCTGCCTTCCACGGTGCAGTAGATGTGCATCTGAGAAGTTAGATATCAGTCACGGTTGCTAAATTAACCACAGTTTAGATTATTTGACTGCTATAGTGTCCCCAAACTCAAGAACTCCCACTGATGCAAAGGCAGAATGAATGTGCGTCTGTAGAGGACACATCCCTCCATGTGGGGAGCCTCGAGTGCTCTGTAAGGCATGATGTCACTGACCTGGATGCCTTTGGTCTGTATTCAGCTCATCAAACGGATGATTGATGAGACGTCCAGTGGTGGTGTCACAGGCAATGACGTCATCATGCACTTCGTACTCAATTCGCTCCCCTTCGGAGGAGTGGGTGAGTATTACTTTCTCCTGCTCATAGTAAATATGTCAAAAGCACCACAATTTCACGAGTGATTTGTGCAGGCTGTTGAGATAGCTGGCTGCTGCTTATCCTAATTTTCCTCTCCTGAGAGAGGCCTTCCCCGGCCACCCAGTTGACAGTGGTTTTCCTGCTTGCCTGTCCCTCCAGTGTGAGTTGAATCTCTGTCCTTTCTGTCCTCAGTAGCATTTACCACAGCTGTAATTCCTTTGTTTTTTATTTTTTAAATGAAGAAATTTTTAATTATTTGGTGCTGATACAGTATCTTTTTAATTAAAAATGAGACAGATCCATTTGTACCTTTTGAGGTTTTCTTTTAATCTACATGTTTATATAATCTATTTAAATAATAATTTTAAAATGTATACATAGGGACAAGCCATAAAACTGCACAACTGTATCCTAGATCCTCTTTCCCCACGGGCAGCCCATTCTTGTACTTTACTTCATTGATTTACTTGTATAGGAGATTTGGGAGCCAAGAATCAGGTCTCAATCAGTGAGATCTCGCTCTCTCTTTTAAATGAGGTAGCAATGAAAGGTTCAGAATGCCAGGGAACAGACAGCAGTCAGAAGAATTTTCTAATGTCCCTTTGTTTTCTATTCAAGGTAATGTTAGGTGGTAACCAGTTCTTACCTACGTTGGTTCCTCAACCCTCTGTTGGGAGGAGCAACCTGTCCTTGAATTGTTTTGTGGTTTGAGTAGAACGAGACTCCCCTTGTTCTAGAGAGGATGGTCGCAAAGAATTTTATTCTCAGCAAAGCTCAATGGACACAGCCTGGTCATTGTGGTTCCCTTTGGAATGTGACCTGCCTCCCTCTCCCACACCTGAGATGATTGACTCAACTTTTTATTTCTCCTTTGGGACCTTGTTAGTAGGTTTCTCTACTGTCTAATAGAGGTATTACAGAATAACCAATATGTAAGAATTCTCATAACAAAAAAAAGCAAATGATAAAAGCAATGGTCGTAAAGCCCCTGCTTTATCCTCTTCCTTTGTAATAGCATAAATAAATCGCTCCATGGGATGTAACGGTCCAGTTTGGCAGGACCATCTTTTCCTGGTTTAGGAAACTTTATCCCATGACCAAGGAACCCTGGCCTGCAGCCACAGGTCCCTATCTAGGATGTAAACATATTGCCACATCTAACACAGTGCCTGACACACATGAGGGACAGGCAGGGAGAGGCCATATTGGTGGGTATTGCCAGATCCAGATTAGAGATGGTCGTGGCTTGGAGAGGGTGGTAGCAGAGAAGATAGTGTGGAAAGGGAGGGGATATTTTGGGGGTCAAGCAGCAGGATTTCCTGATGGAGTGAATGTGGGGGGAGTAGTGAATGAGAGTATGACTCCTGAAATTTTGGCTGGAGTAACTGTAGTTTTATAGCCCAAATGTTTAAAAGATTAGATTAGACTCTGTTATCTCTAGTTCCTCAGCTCTCCCCACAGAATCCTGGCTTTCACTGTGCTACTGCAGCCATCAACTCTGTAATTGTTCCATATGATGTCACCAGTGCCCCCTATGTGCAAAATCTAAGTGACCAGGGTTCAGTCCCTGTCCTACTTTGATAAGGTAGCATAAGGATCACTGACCATACCTTCTTTAAAACAACAAACCTTTTTTTCCCCAAATGCAAAAGCAATATGGGCTTTTTAAGAAAACTTGGAAAAGATAGAAGAGCACAAAGAATAAACATTTAAATTGCCCTTAACTCCACTATGCAAAAGCAGCTGCTGTAGGCCAGATATGGTGGCTCACACCTGTAACCCCAGTGCTTTGGGAGGCCAAGCAGGGAGGATTACTTGAGGCCAGGAGTTTGAGACCTGGACAATATAGCAAGACCCCATCTCTACAGAAATTTTTTAAAAAAATAGCCAAGTGTGATGTCATGTGCCTGTAGCTACTCAGGAGGCTGTTCTGGCTACTCAGGAGGCTGAGGTGGGAGGATCACGTGAGCCCAAGAGTTTGAGGTTGCAGTGAGCTACGATGACACCACTGCTCTCCAGCGTCGGTGACAGAGTGAGAACCTGTCTCTGAAAAACAAACCAACCAACCTGGTGTATGTATTGCACTTATATGCACACACATACATGCAGACGCTCGAATGGTCTATTCAAAATGGTATCCTATTGTATATTATTTTCTACCCTCTATGTGACAGGATAGTGTGATACTTTCCCATGTCATTATGCTTCCAGGTCATGATTTTAGTAATTGTGTAGGGTTCCATCATATGAATATGGCACATTTATGTAACCAATTCCCTGTATTAGATTTTTGTGATTTCAAATTTTTTGATATTATAGTTCTTACATAATATATCTTTGTACAGTCTCTGATTATTTCTTTAGAAAAAATGTCTAGAAATATAACAATGTTAAAGGGGCTTATACATATTTTTTCAAAATGAAAATGCTTTTTTCTTCTAATTCTCAAAGTATCATAGACTGAATGGCAAAAAGTCCAAACAATTAAACAAACTACAGAGAATTGTAAGGGAAAATGTAGTAAGCTCCCAGGCGTAAACATTATTAATGTTTTGGCATATAGTTCAGGTTTTCCTTGGAAATGCGTATTTTTAAGGGTTTTGATACATACTGCCAAATACCCTTGCAGAGTCATACCACCCCATATTCCCATGAACAGCATGTGAGTATCCACTTCCTTATATCCCTAGTACTGGATTATTCCACTACTAAATTGCTAGACAAAGGGTCCTATTTTAATTTGTACTCCTGTGATTATTAGTGAGTTTGAACTTTTTAAATTAGTTCTCTGATGAATTTTCTATTTATGTCCCTTGCTTGGTATTTTTGTTGTGTTCACCTCTCCCTTGGCATGTAAATGGGCTTTTTTCTAAGTAAGAAAATTAATCGTTAGTTTTATCTATAACAAATACCTCTTTTCAGATTATAATTTTTCTTTTAATTTTACCTATGATTTGAAACTTTTATATAGTCAAACCCATGAGACTTTGTTTTATGGTTTCTAATTTGGGGGGTAAGTTTAGAAAAGTCTTCCCTTCTTCAACATTATGTAAATATTATATGCATTTCTTTAAATTTTCTGATTTTTTGAAATATTTAATCATGGAGTTTATTTTAGAAAGCTGCATGATACAAGAATCTGTTATTTTTTTTTTTCCCAAAGAGTAAACCAATTTTGCTGGTACTATTTTTTGGAATAATCATCCTTATACCATCTATACTCCATAAAAACACATATTTGGGTCATTCTTAGGGTTTTCTCATTGGTTTCATTATCTGTTTTTTTTTTCCTTTTAAAGAGACAAGGTCTCACTCTGTCACCCAGGCTTGTGTGCAGTGACATGGTCACAGCTCACTATAACCTCAAACTCCTGGGCTCAAGCGATCCTCCCACCACAGCCTCCTGAGCAGCTGGAGCTGCAGGTGTACACCACCATACCCAACAAGAATGTATGTCTTTGCCTGCCCCCCAACTCTTTGCCCCCTCCCCTTCAAAAAAGAAAAAAAGAAGAATTTATGTCTTTAAAATGTGGACTCTTAATGGGAGCATGTTGTATCTCTTCATTTATACAACTGTTTTATATCCTTCAATAAAATCTTGTAGTTCCCTTCATATAAATTCTTTACCTTTCATTTTAATTCTAAGTATTTTCCACCAATTTTTCTTTAGATTTTCATACATTTTTCCCAGTTCCTTACTATCTTGGTCATGTTTTGGCTGGCCCCCTCATCCTCTATCCTCCATCAGTGTAAGGGTTTCTCAAGGTCTTGTCCTTGGGCCTCTTCTCACATCATGCCTTCTTCCAGAATGATCCTTCCTGCAGCCTGGCCCTGGGAAACTGCCCTCTGGCTGCCCATGCCTCACCCCACCATGCCATACATGTGCCGTTCTCTCTGCCTGTCACACACTTCACCCCTTTGCACCTGTTGGTCTGTTGTACACATAATAAATTAGATAAATGAAAACTGTCACAGAGCATGGCTTTTTAGAGGGCAGAGATTTACACTTGCTTATTATCACCCATCTGTGTAACCCTCTCAGCCTGGTCTTTGTTACTTTCTAGGGGCTTAGAGGAAACAACTGAGTGGGGCTATGGATAAACAGAGCCAAGCCACGTGGAATGGCGGGAAAAGAACACACATAGCATTTAGAATCTGATCTGGGTTCACATTCTGGCTTTGCCACTTACAAGACATGTGACCTTGGGCAGGTTAACTGATGCCGTAAGCTTCCTTTTCCTCTTTGGAAATGGGACTGATAATATTTTATGCAATAGGGTTGTGGTAGGAATTATCTCAAGAGAATGCATTTAAGCTCTTAGCACAGTCCCTAGCATAAATGAGAGCCACAGCTGTAGAAGAGCTGCAAATCCTTGGCCTGCTCTTGGAAACTGTCCTGTTTGACAGGGAGATGACTTTCCCAGGGACATTGGGAAAGGTTTCCTGAAAAGAGACACTTCTGTTGGCAGAAAGGTTCAGTGGGGGCACACCAGGCAACAGGGAGTGAATGTGGGTTTTCTCTGTCATTGTTTAGAAAGGGAGGTAGCTTGTGTCACCTACAGTGAAGCCTGTTTTGTCTGTTCCCTTTATTTCAGGTTCCAGTGGGATGGGAGCTTATCACGGAAAACATAGTTTCGATACTTTTTCTCATCAACGTCCCTGTTTATTAAAAAGTTTAAAGAGAGAAGGTGCTAACAAACTCAGATATCCTCCCAACAGCCAGTCAAAGGTAGATTGGGGAAAATTCTTCCTGTTGAAACAGTTCAACAAAGGGAAACTTGGTCTCCTGTTGCTCACTTTCCTGGGTGTTGTAGCAGCTGTGCTTGTCAAGGTAAGTCCTCATGCCTCATGAAGTGCCAGTGTTTCTGGTCCTGCCCCAGTGGCTGCCAGATGCATATTCTAACGAGACTACTGTATGTTAACTTCTAGAGTCTTAACTTTTAGGGTTGGCAAACTGCAGCCTGCAGGCCAGCTCCTACCTGTTTTTGTCAGTAAAGTTATTGGAATGCAGCCACACCCACTTGTTTAGTTATCATCCACAGCTGCTTCCATGCTATGGCGACAGAGTTTAGTAGGTGCAACAGAAGCAGAATGGACCTCAAAGCTTCTAAATTATTACAGAAAAAGTTTGCTGACATCTGGTCTAAGAGTTTAAAACACTGTAGAACATGCTTGCAGAATTTGGAGCTAACCCTCTGATCCTTTTGGTATTGGTCTTTCCTTTTCAGTTTTGTTCTTGAACAAGCATGAAATCAGCATGCTATGGAGATGGAGGAGGGAACTCTGTGGTGGACAGTAGTGGTGGTGGAACAACTTAGGTGAGGGATATTTTATTAGGCTTGATTGTTTTTCCTCCAAAGTTGACTATCAGATCAAGTCTACCTCTGGTGATTAGTTATTATAAAGATGGGCTTTCAAAGAGGCCCTCATGATAACTGCCTTCTCAAGGCAGTTTGTGTATCTTTGGGGTGAAGGAGGAAATCTACACTAATGAAAGTTAAGATGAAATGAGGAAAGGCGATTGTGGAGCAGTCAGCCAGCCAATGGAGGAGACTCATTGAAAATATTGGCAACATCAGTGAAGAATGGACTTGGAAGAGAGGCATTTCATGGAAATCCCTGTGTTTATGTCTACATTTTATTTAAAATTTGAAAGAGGGTTGGCTTGTCTTACAGTATCACAGCTTTGGTGGAATTGGAGATACCAGTTGCATTTGAAATCATTTGGGTTTTCTCAGAAATACCAACCTGTGCTGAGGAGAAAGACCCTGTTGATTTTTCTGGTAGTTCACAGACTGCGTTGGTCCAGTAAGCAGTGACGAACAGCAGATTTCAAAACCCAGATCTGTCTGTTAAGAGTGAGGTAGGAACTCCTTGTTTTCTTCCTTTATGTAAGGTGGGCCAAGTTAGGGTATGTTTTCTTTTGGTTTTTTTTACGTACAGTTGGAGGCTTAGGGGTTATTGAAAAAAGAATGTTTTACTTGTCTCTAGACATTTTGGACCTTGGCCCAGAGTATATCAGAGTATTAAAACTGAGCTTATCCACAATTTTTAAAGAGTGAGGGTAAGGCCAGGCACGGTGGCTAATGCCTGTAATCAGTCCTGGCACTGTGGGAGGCCAAGGCAGGAAGATGGCTTGAGGTCAGGAGTTTGAGACAAGAGTGAGGGTGAGTCTCTAGGAATATAAGAGAAATGTGTAGAGTTAATGGCTTAACTAGGTCTAGGTGAAGCAAACATTATTTCTAGAAAAAGAGCAGCCACATGGGAGTCTCATTCCTCTTTCCCATCCACTCAGCTCTCCTGGATGAAATGACGGCTGACTAATTCAGACTTAAGAGTCACCATTTAGACACTGAACGCTTTGCCTCATATTTGAGGATAATCTTCTAAAAATCTCTGAGTTGTTTTGTTTTGTCTTAAAAAAAAAAAAAAAACTTGACTTTGGAATTCATGGTAGCAAATGTAGTGAATCAAGGCATAGTGTACAATTTAGGGGCTTTCTGCTCTTACTTCTTCATCTTCCTCCAGGCTGGAGATACAGTCAGAGGCTTGTTTGAGTCTCTGGTTATAATCTGCCTTTCTTGCTCTTTTCCCAAGATGTTGGTCCCCAGCCTGATAGGCATCTTCCTGGTTAGGATGGGATTTCTCAGACTCATGGAAAATATGGAGAACGAGGCTGAGTCTGCACTCCCCAGGCTTGCCATGTCCCCAAGAAGGCTCCCCCAGGTGCAGCACACAATACAAGCAGGTTTGAGTTCCCAAAAGAGTTTGGCAGGCATATCTTTCTCTGTTAGTGTCTAGAGAAGCAGCAATATATATTATAAAAACCTTTAGCTGGGAACAAGAAAATGTCTTTGATTCCTGGTTCCAATGTTGACTTAATTATGACTTTGGGGTGAGGCCTTTTTGAATGAGCCCTTCCTTGGGCCTCAGCTTATTCGTCTACAGACTAGGGGAGGAGGCATCCATTATTTCCCAGGCCACTTTCAACTCTCCCTCTCAATTCTGATTACTATTAGTTGTTAATATTTTTTTGGATTCATTCTGGACTAGGTAGAGATTTGGGTTTTTTGCTTCTTTGCTGCTTCTTGGCTCTTCTCTCTGAGCTTTTAATCCTCTTTTTTTATCAAATCTCTTTATTTTAAATAAATGACTTTAAATCTGCATTGTATACTTGAGGAGTCTTTATTTATTATAATTACAAACGTTTTTCTGAAATGGCTTTTTTGCACTGAATAGTTTACTTATTTTGTTATAAACTTGGACTTGGTCTCATTAATTACCCTACTAGAATTAGAATGGTTTTGGACCATAAGTACTATACACAAAGTAAAGTTTTAATAAAGCTTAGAAGCTACAGAAAGCATCACGGGGAAGGCGGTATGGATTTGAAAAGATTAAAGTTGGTAAATGTCATTAGGCCTTTGAAAATTAAAGGTGACATTTGAACCTTGCAGTTGCAGCAGCCCCTCCTCAGCTTCAATAGGATGCATTAAATTCAGTACTAATTTCAAATTTTAAAAACAAAATTGTTTATCAGTTTTCAAATTTCATGTAGAGACTTTAGCTTCCTACTTACAGTGCTAGGATAATAAATGAATATTTTCAACTGCTGTCTCCACTGGGACATTTTCTCATTGATATTGGACAGGATACAGCCTCTATCACCACCTGTCTCGTTGTTTTTTAAGGAAGGGCATAATCCTTTATCTTCAGCCCAAACCACACTCAACACTTCTTAGGGTTATGTAGGCCTTTTTTGTACAAGGCATTTAGAGTCTCTTAAGGTAGGCGGTATTTGTTAGAGTCCCAGTAATGAGCTTGTGTTGCAAGGCTGTGGGTGGGTTTTTAAACCAGCAGAGTAAACTGGATTCCTTTTTCCTCTCTCCAGGCTGGATACTACTGAAGAATAATCCTGTTCAACCTCCTAGTTGCCTCTACTGAATTATTCCTCTTTTAAATGGTTAATGAACCAATAATTTTTAAATCCTACCAAAAATAGTAAGAAAATATGCAAATGTACTGTGATCAAACCTAAAAGTCATTGCCACTCACCATTAATAAAACTTGCCATCTTATCCAAATCCCAGCATTCCCCAATAGTGAGGATTTTCAGAGAACTTATCCTAGACTGTGCTTACTTAAATCTTAGAGCTTTGGGCTAGGGAAGGAGAATGTGTTAGGCTAAATCCAGACTCCTTGGGGATGTAAGGGTATCTCAGACTTGCTCAGTGACTCCTTCCATCCAGTTCATGGGACTTTCCACCCCCTCCCCTACCCCTGCTCCCACCATCATCGTGTGAAGCTTTCAACAACTCAACACTTCCCAGGGCTACTAGCAGTCCTCTGTAGTCTAGAGAGGTGAGGTTAGATCATCCCAGCTCCCTGTTAGGTTTAAGGCACTAAAACTAAACTGTATTAGGAGGGAAGGGTTGTTCCTCCTCCATATGAATATGGAGGAGGAGCACCCCCTCAAATTTTATCCAACTATGAATCCATTTTTTGCCTATTTTGTCTTCTGTTGCAGACAGAGTCTCACTCTGTTGCCCAAGCTGGAGTGCAGTGGCACCATCACAGCTCACTGTAACCCTGAAATCCTAGGCTCAAGCAATCCTCCTGCCTCAGTTTCCTGAGTAGCTGGGACTACAGGTGTACACCACCATGTCTGGCTAATTTTTTTTCTTTTAAATTTTTTGTGGAAATGGGGTCTCAAAAGTCCTGGCCTGAAGTAATCCTCCTGCCTAGGCCTCCCAAAATGTTGAGCAAGAACCACTGCACCTGGCTCAATATAGAGTGACTAATATCACTCAAAGTATCTTGTAATAAATCCTAGGGCTTCCTGGAAGATCATTGCCAATTTCACTCTTCTGGTGTTGAAGTTAAGAGAATTCCTCATCTTATAAAACCTAACTAGCATTTAAAAATACTGTAATCAAAATACTTATCCTCTTTTAGGACCCTAAAGTTGCAAGTTAGTGGATCTCCAAGAACAAATCTTTAAGTTTCTTATTTCTCTAGCACAATGCAAGTAAATTTCACTTTTTTAAACTTCAGGGAGATCCCTTTCTGAATAAATTTAACTTACGTAACTTAAAGTGGGAGGAACCATTCTTCTCTCCAAAAAAGAAGCCTTGGATGTTAGGACTTCGGGGCTCGAGAGACTCATTGGGCAGATAGATGGTGGATCATTTGGAGAATAACTCTGTAAGCCATTGCAATTGACCATACTGAAGGAGATGAAGGATGGTAAGAGGATCTCCTGAGCAAGTGAGAAATTATTCTCATCACTGCCTTATTATGGCCAAGACCTAAGGTTCTTCAGCCAAGTGCGAAAGTGCTAAAGAGGAGGCCTTGGTGGAACGCAGCATTACCTGCCAGACAGGGCAGTGTTGCACCGTGGCTGTGCCTCAGAGCTCCCAGCTGCAGAGACTCCACCTCCTTCCTCTTGGATTTGAAAAGAGATTTAGCCCATTCAATGAGAGAATGTAATTCACTTTATAGAATGTATAATTTGTTGAATAAATTGTTTCATTTTAAGGCTGTCATACTAAGGTAAGGGAAGTATGTCTTTGTATGAGGTGTCAAGAATTAATGACTAACCTAGTTCAGAAAAAGTTGCTTAAACTACGGCTGTATCAGAATAATCATAAAATATCTTAGACAGAATTTCAATATGGAATTTTCATTTAGTATATTATACATTATGTTTCTAAACTAAATTAATGGCTTGTCTACTAATACATTTTACTTTGAAATAAAGACATTATATTTCATAAAACTGGAATGAATTTTAATAACATTCTTAGTGTCATTCAGACATGCCCTATTGGAGACAATCCTTTGATCATAAATTTTATCCAATTGTGAATCCATTTTTTGCCTTTTTTTTTCTTCTGTTAAAGACAAAGTGTCACTGTGTTGCCCAGGCTGGAGTGCAGTGGCACCATCACAGCTCACTGTTACCCTGAACTCTTAGACTGAAGTGATCCTTTCTGCCTCAGCTTCCTGAGTAGCTGGGACTACAGGTGTGCACCACCATGTCCGGCTAATTTTTTTCTTTTTAATTTTTTGTGGAAATGGGATCTCAAACTCCAGGCCTCAAGCGGTCCTCCCATCTTGGCCCCCCAAAAGGCTTAGCATGAGCCACCACACCTGGCCCATTTTTGCCTTTATCTATCAAAGGTGTTATTTGTCAACTTAATTTGTCATACTTTCTTATTTTAAATTCTTAGCCAAGGTGATTTTCTCACATTATGTTCTGTTGTGTGTGTGTATTATTAGCTATAGTAAATGGGATTTTTTCCAATAGCATTCTCCTACCCCCAGTTGCTGATCTATTTTTTGTTTTGTTTTTTGAGACAGAGTCCCAATCTGTTGCCCTGAGTTGAGTGCCGTGGCATCAGTCTAGCTCACAGCAACCTCAAACTCCTGGGCTTAAGTTATCCTCCTTTCTCAGCCTCCTGAGTAGCTGGGACTACAGGCATGTGCCACCACACCCAGCTAATTTTTCTATTTTTAGTAGAGACGGGGGTCTCGCTCTTGCTTAGGCTGGTCTCGAACTCCTGACCTCAAGCGATTCTCCTGCCTCAGCCTCCCAGAATGCTAGTATTACAGGCATGAGCCACGCGCCTGGCCCCCAGTTGCTGATCTAAAACAAATGTTTCTCTTAGGCCACGAAACAAGTCTCAATAAATTTTAAAAAATCAAAATCATTTCACGTATCTTCTCAGACCACAATGGAATAAAACTAAAAATCAATTCCAAGAGGAATTCTTGAAACTATACAAATACATGGAACTTAAACATCCTGCTCCTGAAGAGTCTTTAGGTTAATGATGAAGTTAAGGTGGAAATTAAAAAATTGTGTGAAACGAAAAGCAAGATACAACATACCAAAACTTATGGGATATAGCAAAAGCAGTGCTGACGGGGAAGTTTATAGTGTTAAATGCCTATATTGAGAAAACAGAAAGATTGCAAATTAAAAATCTAACATAGCACCTCAAGGGACTAAAAAAACAAAAACAAACCCAAAGCTAGTCATACAAAAGAAAAATAACAAAGATCAGAGCAGAACTAAATGAAATTGAGACTAAAAAAATTACAAAAGATCAACAAAACAAAAAGTTGGTTCTTTGAAAAGATAAAATTAGGCCAGGCACGGTGGCTCACGCCTGTAATCCTAGCACTCTGGGAGGCCGAGGCGGGCGGATTGTTTGAGCTCAGGAATTCGAGACCAGCCTGAGCAAGAGCGAGACCCCGTCTCTACTAAAAAATAGAAAGAAATTATCTGGACAACTAAAATATGTATAGAAAAATTAGCCGGGCATGGTGGCGCGTGCCTGTAGTCCCAGCTACTCAGGAGGCTGAGGCAGGAGGATCGCTTGAGCCCAGGAGTTTGAGGTTGCTGTGAGCTAGGCTGATGCCACGGCACTCACTCTAGCCAGGGCAACAGAGTGAGACTCTGTCTCAAAAATAAATAAATAAAAAATAAATTAATAGACGGCTAGCTAGACTAACCAAGAAGAGAGATGATTCAAATAAACAACCAGAAATGTAAAAGAAGACATTATAGCTGATACCACAGAAATGCAAAAGGTCATCTGAGACTACTGTAAACAATTCTATGCTCACAAACTAGGAAACCTAGAAGAAATGGTTAAGTTCCTGGAAACATACAACCTCCCCAGATTGAACCGGAAGAAATAGAAATCCTGAACAGACCCATAACAAGTAATGAGGTTGAATCAGTAACAAAAAAATCTTACAAAAAAAGCCAAAGACCAGACAGCAGAATTCTACCAGACATACAAGGAAGAACTAGTACCAATCCTGCTGAAACAGTTCTAAAAAAATCAAGGAGGAAAGAATCCTCCCTAACTCATTCTGTAAAGCCAGTATCGCCCTGATAAAACCAGGCAAGGACACAACAAAAAAAGAAAACTACAGACCAATATCCCTGATAAACATAGATGCAAAAATTCCCCCAAAAATACTAGCAAATTGAATCCAACAGCACATCAGAAATATAATACACTGCAATCAAGTGGGTTTTATTCCAGGAATGCAAGGATGATTCAACATATGCAAGTCAATAAATGGGATCCACTATATAAACAGAATTAAAAACAAAAACCATATGATCATCTCAATAGATGCAGAAAAAGTATTTGATAAATTTCAGCATCTCTTCATGATAAAACCCTCAAAAAACTAGGCATAAAAGGAACATACTCAAAATACTATAATAAAAACCATATATGACATACTGACAGCCAACATCATACCCCACTAAGAACTGGAATAAGACAAGGATGCCTACTTTCACCATTCCTATTCAACATACTGCTGGAAGTCCTAGCCAGAACAGGCAAGGGAAAGAAAGAAAACACATCCAGACTGGAAAAGAGGAAGTCAAATTATCTGTCTTTGCTAACGATATGATTGTATACCTCAAAAACCATAAAGACTCTGCCAAAAGACTCCTGGATTGATCAATGAATTCAGGAAAGTTTCAGGATACAAAATCAGCATACACAAATCAGTAGTATTTCTGTACACTAATAAGCCGGAAACAAAATCCAGAAGACAATTCCATTTTCAGTAGTTATTAGCACCACACTCTAACCAACTGAGCTAACTGGCTGTCTCATTTTCAGTAGTTATTAATACAAAAAAAGTATACCTAGGAATACATTTAACCAAGGAGGTGAAAAAATCTCTACAAGGAAAACTACAAAACACTGATGAAAAGGATTATGGATGACACAAAAAATGAAAAAAATTCTATATTCATGGATTGGAAGAATCAATATCATTAAAATTATGATACTGCCCAAAGCACTGTACAGATTGAATGCAATTCCTATCAAAATGTCATTTTTCACAGAATTAGAAAAAACAATCCTAAAGTTCATATGGAACCAAAAAAGATCCCAAAAGAACAAAGCTGGAGGTATCACATTACCTGACTTCAAATTATACTACAAGACTATAGTAACCAAAGCAGCGTGGTACTGTATAAAAATTGACAGAGGTCAGTGGAACAGAATGGAGAATGCATACATACCTACAGCCAACAAATAGATGGACATAGATTGGAATAATAGACATTGGAGACTTGGAACAATGAGAAGGTGGGAGGGGGTTGAGGGATGAACAGTTACTTTTTGGGTACAATGTACAGTATTTGGGTGATGGTTACACTATAAGCCCAGACTTCACAACTATGCACTATACCCATGTAACAAAACTGCACTTGTACCACCTAAATCTATAAAAATAAAAAAAGGAAAAAAATGTTACAAAGGAAAAAAAACACGTTTCTCTAAGCACATTCATAGAGCACTAATCCCACAAGATTTGACACAAAAAATGGTCCTGCCACCAATCCTGTGGTTTGCAAAAGCACATCACCGTATTAAAGGACTCAAGTCTTGTAGAACCTTTGAAGTACTAGTGTGTGTTGTTTCCCAAACTTCCTTGTCCTTAATACCTATTAACCAGCAAACACACTTGGACAAACAGTGCCATAGAATCTAGAATTGCTTCACTGATGACTTTGCTGTGCTCTGTACCTAATTGTTTTGTTTGGGTGATAGAAGCTCACTAAGGTATTTTTTGTCACAGACAAGGATATGAGCTTCTGTTTTCCTGTGAGGAAGGCCTGAAATGTCACTGTGGACACTGAAGACTATGCTATGACACTGAAGTCATAGCATGTTGACTTTTCAGAACAGGGGTGTACACTCTTATGCAGCCTTTTCTTCCTGTTGGCTTTGATAAATGTGTTTTGTTAATGCACTTCCAGCTAGAAATGCTAAAGCTGTGTAGCTAGTGGCAGCTCTACACTGTCCTCCAGTTTTGATGCCTGTGTGTGGCCTGATTGATGATTGAGCCCAATGGTGTTCACCAATGCCAGGCCTCAAAGAAAAGCATCCAAGAATTTGGATCAGTGTTGAATTCTGTCCTGAAGCTATGTGGCAAAAGTCTGGGTTTGGTGCCCTTGTTTATATCATATCACTACTACAGGAAAAAGTGTGGTAACAATAAGTGTTTCTCAAAGTCTGTGATAAGGAAAATGATGGAACGAACTGGAGAAACGGGGAAGAAGGGCATGTAGACAGCCACCTGTCCCGGTCAGGCTGTCACAGCACCTGTATTTGCAGGGGTTGCACGGGTATTGGTTGCCTGGACACAGCCCACTGGTGTCTCAGAGCTTCACAGAGGCTTTATGCACAGGCTTGGGCAGCAGACTGTGCTCAGGAAATATGTAATTTTTAACGTAACAATGGTTTTTATGATTTTATTTGAAATCTCCCATTTGAAGCCTTTTACATTATTCATAATAGTGACAATCTCAGGATTCTCACTCTCCCAGTTGGCTGATGTCTTCTAGAGCAATCCAAGCCAGAGGAAAAAAATCCAATTTGACCAGAACCATCCATCTTCTCTGTTCAGATCCCTCTGAATGTCACCATGAGGTACCAGCTGAAGTTCTTATATTGAGCAGTGGTTCAAGGTGCCCACTCATACTGGATCCTATTGGTGCTTTTGTAGGGCAGACTGAGGGTGTGTGTGCGCTGGGAGTGGCCACTTTTGATCTTCTTTCTATTTTTCAGCTGCTTTGCTAGTGCCTGGTGGTCAGGACCCTGATGAGAGCCCCACCATCAGTGTGCCTAGAGCAGCCCCGCAGCAGGTGACCAGCTGTTCGGCTGACAGTCTGCTTTCAGCAGGAGCTAAAAGGGCATGGGCCACCTCTGGAGTCCTGGAGAGGTCCATGTGGCATCTAGGCTTTCAGTACATCCTCAAGTTAATGCCAGGGGAGCTGCCCACGGCCACTGCAGCAGCAAACAGGAGCAAACTCAGTAGTCCAAGGGGTCAGGAGCAGAGCTTTGGCCTTGGAATCAGGAAGCTTTGCCCGGCTGCATGTGTTATACTGCACAAGAGGCTATGCCAGTAAAATACCTGCCTTATCTACTTTACAGGCAAGATTAGAGAAGGAAATATGTGGGAAAGCATCTTAAACTGAGAACCTGATGTACAGATGAAGCCTACTACTAGGGTCAGGTGAGGAGTATTCCTATCTGAGCCTGTCCTGATGAAGACATATGACACATTGAATATAACTTTCATGTATTACATCAAAAGTGTTTATTAAGCACTTAGTTGATCATGTCTTACTCTATTCTCTGGTGACAATTTAAGTTCCCCGAGTTTTTGTCAGTTTGCTCACTACTGCACTAATTAAGGGATAACCTGGGATGAGATGAGGTCACGGAGACATAATCTGTGAGAATTTGGGGATATTTACACACAAACCTGGCACTCAGGATTAGCACTAGGGCAAGAGGTTACCATTATTTCATTACATGAAAGTTGGGCATAAACCATAGAGGTGCATGTCTGCCTGATAGAGTGGAGAGAGTTAGATAGTGGAATTGTCCCCCAGAGCCCATGAGTCAAGCCAGGCTGACCTCCCTGGACTTACAGGTAGAGGCCAGGCGGTAGCCTTCTGTCCCAGGGTGGAGTTCAGTGAGGGAGTACATAAGCTTTAGAGTCTGATGGGTCGGAGCTCTGATCTTGTCTCTTGCCTTTATGAGTTGTAGCATGGAGAGGAAAGTACCTAATTTCTTTCAGTCTTGCTTTCTCATCTGAGGATGGGAAGATGTCTGGTTACCTCTCAAGGCCAAGGATGAAGAGTACTTGGTGCAGGGCCCGGTATTTGCATGCCTGTTAAACAATAGATGTTGTCTTCATAGCGCTTAGGACATCATTTTCATGATAATAAGAAGAAAAACAGCTTGGGCTTGCATGGTTTCCAATTGCGTGAGACACAAGAGGGTGGCCAGGAGAAATGTGCCACTGACATTTACATGTGCACCAAAGTAGAAGCAGCTGTGACATTACTGGAAGATATGACCACTTTTTCAGGCCCAGGTCTGGGCTTTCTGCTCTCTACTTTCTGCTGCTGCTGCAGCTGCAGCCCCGCCACGTGTTTCTGAGCCTAAAGAAAAGAGCTCACCTAGGTCAGCCTGCCAGCCCAGCACTTTACCATCACTGGCCTGGTTTTTTGTTTTTTGGTTTTTTTTTTTAATTATTGTTTTAAATCTATATGCAGTTTCTTATGTGTCAGGATGACTTTATCTGTGCACAAAGGCAGACCCATACCCTTATGGGATTCAGGGTCTATGAGAGAACACCCCTTATGTGCTCTGCTTGGAGTTGTGCCTTTACTGTGCCTGTTTACAAAAAGGATGGTGGGCAGGGTGGTTTTATTACCTCTTCCAAAGTCAAGGCACACTCTTGGGGCTCATCTGGGTTCAGACTAATTTGAGCTCTTTTGTTTCATTTTCCACACGCGGGATTATCTAAGGAAGGATTTTGGTTTTGTGTTTCTCTTTGTAACTGTGGAGTGTGCTGCTTATACTGGCCAATTACAGTGACAGGAGCAACTGCTAAGGCTCAGGTACCCCCTCTATGACCCCCCACGCGACATTCCATAGATCACTGCCGCCCAGTCCTGACGTGCTCAGGGTATTTCTGGCTGCCTCGTTGGGCCAGGTGCAGACTGTATCTCATGGCCAGGGGCTGCTGACCTACTGATCTCCTCCCCAGCTAGCTTCCAGTCCAACAGGGTGATATAGGCACAGGCCAGCATGTCCAGCCAGGGGCCTGTAGGAGACAAGTGACGATGGGAATTGTGTCCAATGACCATCCTAGGCTTCTCTCAACTTTTCCTCACACTACATACCCATAATTCTCATTCTGACCACAAAGGTCAGGACGACACCCACTGGGAGGCCGATGATGTAATATATGATGGCATTCACAATGGCACCAAAGGCCAGCTGCCCGGTTCCTCTCAGGACTCCACCATAGACACACTGGGAGGGGAGGCAGAAAGGGGCAAGAGGGTAGCAATGACGAGACCGAGAGCAGGTGTCCTGTGCAACAGGCACTTTCCTAAGCGTTGCTTCCTTGAGTTCTCACAGCATTATCTCCCTTTACTCCCTGAGGCAGCCGTCATGGAGAGGGGCAGATCCCTTTGCCCGTGTTACACGGAAGTAGCTGTGTTTCGACTACAACTCGGGAGCACCTGGCTTCGCCTCCGCACCGTTGCTGCCTCGCTGGAAGGTAAAAGTAGAGCTGGTGATCAAACCCCAGCTGGTCCGGGCAACTGGCTGACTCCACAGGGTGGAGACATGGTGTGTTGGTTTCCTGTGGCTGCCGCAGCAAATTACTGCAAACTTAGTGGCTTAAAATAACATAAATTTATTATTTTATTCAACTTAATTCTTCTGTAAAGAAAAAATTTATTATTTTACAATTTTGGAGGTTACAAGTTTAAAATGGGACTCACTGCACCAAAATCAAGGGCTGGTGCCATCTGGAGGCTCCAGGGGAGAATCTGTTTCCTGCCTTTCCCAGCTTCTGGAATTCCTTCTGCATTCCTTGGCTCATGGCCCTGCATCACTCCAGCCTCTGCTTCCATCCTCCCATCTCCTCCGACTCGGCCCTTCCTGCCTCCCTCTCCTGAGGCCCCTCGTGATTGCATTGCGCCCATCGGGATAATGTCCCCATCGCAAGATCCTCACCTTGATCACATCTGCGAAGTCCCATTTGCCGTGTGTCACTCACAGGTTCTGAGGATTACGGTGTGGATGTCTCTGGGGGCCATTGTTTTGCCCACCATACATGGCAAGTGAAGGTGCCAGCTTACCCATGTGAGACAGGCAGCCCTCACCCACTGTCATCTGATTATGTCTCATCTCAGGGACAACGATTGCTCTGGAAAAAATACTGTTTGCTTTGTTTGATTAGTTTCATTCTCCCAGCTTGATCCCAAATCTAATGAACTACAGGCACAGCTCATGCTCTGTCCACACTGTTGACCAACAGATACTTGGTTATTTTTATTTTGTTCATGTGAGGGGGATGGGGAGTGTTTTGTGGTTTGCTTGTACACATTTGAGCAAAGAAGTAATGCACGGGGATCGGAGATGTGTGCCTCTTGCACTTTGAAATGTGGCGTGCACATTTCTGGTTATTCTATATCATAGCACTGTAATCTTTTTTGGCTAAAAAAAGACTTCTCCCAAATCATAATTGATGTGCTCTGGACCAGTATTGCTCAACTGGGGGTGATTTTGCCCCCAGGGGACATTCGGTAATTTCTGGAGATGGTTTCCATTGTTACAACTTGGGGGGTGCTACTGGCATCTCGTGAGTGAAGATGAAGACCAAGGATGCTGCTAAACATCCTGCGATGCACAGGGCAGCCCCCCTACAGCAAAGAATTATCTGGTCTAACACGCCAGTAGTGCTGAGGTTGAGATGCCCTGATTTAGAGCATTATGAATTAAAGTGGCAATTTCAGTGGCAGGTTCACAGGAAGGGCCAGTGGCCCCACTAGCCTGAGGGTGTGGGCCCCCTGTTTGGGAGAAGCCATGAACCAGTGGACTAAACAAGGATTTAACAGAGAGTTTCATGAGGTGAAACATCCAAGGGGGTGGAGGGTGCTGATAAATTATCTGCATATCCCAAGTTGACTGGAGGCCATGTATACGTGTAGCAGAGACCTAGTCTTACACTATCAAGCAGCCATGCTCCCAGATATTTTCTTAAATGAGTTAAAAATATGTCCACACAAAAACCTGCACATGAATGTTTATGGCAGCTTTGATTCATAAATAGTATACTTAATAATATCCTATGAGAGAAGAAATAATGGGTTCCCTAAAATAGTTCTGTTTAATGTTCCTTCATGAAGGCTATGAATATGATGCCAGAACACAGCCCAGCAAAAGCAATTCTGCTGAGGCTAAGAACATGTGGCCCCAGCATGTTGCTTTGTGAATGTCCAGCTTGATTCAAAAGCAAATCCTAGAATATTTAGTGAACTGGGTGGAGTGCACAGAGTCCTTTGGAAAAATCCTCCATAACTATAATTTCTTTCAATAGGCTTTTTATGAGTTGATACTTACCATACAGGTGTTTTTCCCCAGGCAAGGAAAGGCCTGGAGTGCAGGTGTTCTGTGTTGCTAATTAAAAGCACATCCCTCTGCAGAGCTGTGGATTTTAGGCAAGGAGTATGTTCCTGAAGAATTCGCATAACTCATGATACGAAGCAGGAGTCATATGAGTTCCAATTCTGCTTATTAAGTGAGACTTTAGTGTCTGGAGTTTTTGGTGGTTGTTTTCTCATGCTTTTTAAAAATTGAATTCAAATTTGCATTATGTGGGACCTGTTCTTTAGTAATCAAAGGAGCAGAAAACTCAGGTCTTTCTGCATTCTGGGTTAATCCATTCCCCTGTAGAAATGCCCCTCTGCTCTGGCAACAGGATGTGGTTGCTATTGAGCTCCTGACCAATCTGGGGCAGGGGTCAGTGCCCATGCCCCATGGCCCATGAGAAGTCAGGAAGAAAAAGATTCGTGAGTTTACACTGGTGCAGTTTTTCACTTCTTTGATAACCTGCATTCATTTTTTGGCTTGTTAGAGTTGCAAAGAGAGGAGCCATTGGAATAATAATGCAACTACTATTGGTAGATACTTTGGGTACTTACTCTCAGCACCTCACATGTATTAACAAGTTAGTCCTCACAGCCCCACAAGGTCTCAGGGAAGGCAAATGAACATGAACTGTGTCCTGGAGAGGTGCCCACACAGATGGCCTCAAATAGATGAAAGATGCTAAAAATCAGCAAGGCGTTGTTAACCAGGGCAATGGCATCTCTGCAGAAGAAAGGGAAGGACACTCACTGGGAATACTAAGACTGACTGTGTCCTTCCAGACCCATGTATACCCCTTCTATTCCACCAGCCCCTGTATCTCTGGAATAGAGGTAGTTTCCCCACACAAATGGAGCTGGCACTCCTAGCCCTGAGTTTCCTGTGCCTCTGTGGGCCACATCTGAAACTTCAGAAGAGCCCCCACAGTTCTGTGCTGCCCCTCTGTGGATAAGCAGGTTGTGAAGGCCTAGCGTGGACAAGCACAGATGTTGGCTTCCTCCCAGCAAGAGCCAACAGGGCTGTTCCTGCTTCCTTTGGACCCAGTGCTCAGCCAGTAGTGCTGAGGTTGAGATGCCCTGATTTAGAGGTGTGTGACAAGCCTCTGAGGACCAGCCGGGAACCACTCTGACATTTTCCAGAAGTCAGTGTAGAAAACTGATTACCTACTCATCACTGGTAAAAAATATACCACAGTTGGTTTTTCAGGATGCCCAACAGGGTGCTCAGCACAAGGGAAATGCCAACTGGAAAAGACAAAAGGAACAGCACTGACAGACCCTGATCCGTGGAGGACCCCAGCTTGGATCAGTAAAGGGGTGACCCCTAATCAGTGCATCTCACCCCAGCCTACTACATCCAGAAGGCTTGAGTCACAGGGCTTGAAGCTGCCTGCATTAGAGTTTGGATTAGACACTCTCCCGCAGTGTCGTAGGTAGGGCAACACATAGAATGATTTTCCTCCAGTGGTCCTCAAAGTGGGTGCCCCAGACCAATAGCATCAGCATCACCTGGTGACTTGTTAGAAATGCAGATTCTCAAAACCCTGTCTCCTACCCACTGAATCCAATCCTGCTGCATGAGGCCTAGCAGTCTGTGTTTGACCAGCCTTCCCAGGGACGCCCACGCAGGCTAAAGCTTGAGAACCACTGCTCTCCACGGAGAAGCCGATCTGAACCTGCCAGTCTCGGGAAGCAGAGCTGTGTTGTTAGAGAACACAAGAGTGGTTCATTCTGTGGGTGGGATGGGCAGCTCTGGAGCTCATGGGGATGCAGGGAGAGCCAGGCTTGCAGAAGGACCCTGGGCAGCTGGAGGGAGAGTGCTGGGCAAGACAGCCTCCAAAGAGTTGCACTTTTATCTAAGGTAAGTGGTAGAAGCCAGACTGTCTCCTGGAGAGTCCCAGAATCCCAGCAGCAGGGAAGGGGAGAAGTCTGCTGCTCAGGGAGGGGCAGCTATCAGCTCAGCAGCTGGGGTGAGATGCACTGAATAGGGGTCACCCCTTTACTGATCCAAGCTGGGGTCCTCCATGGATCAGGGTGTGTCAGTGCTGTTCCTTTTGTCTTTTCCAGTTGGCATTTCCCTGGTCCTGAGCACCCTGTTGGGCATTGTGAAAAACCAACTGTGGTGTATTTTTACTAGTGATGAGTAGGGTCAGATGGCAGGTACAGCAGGTTTGGAAGGTGAACCTGGAAGCTCTGCCTCCTACGTGCCAGGCCTCCCTCTGGCCCAGGCCCTTGACTCACTCATGCTGACGTTCCAAGGCCCACCAGGAGAGGACTCCCACCCACCTGTGCAGAGCACGCCTGAGATGCCGATCACTTGGCCTGCACAGTGTCCACGGCTCCCAGAGCCATCCCCACTCGGACACAGACCACGATGCCAGCCCCATGGGGATCTAGGGTTACAGATAAGGAACTGTCAGATGCTGTCCAGGCCCTGGGATGGGGTGGGGTCCTGAGCCAGGGAGAGGCCAGGATGGGGTGGAGCCATTCTTCAGCCTGGGCCAAAAGGGCGGACGGTGGAAGGCAGGAGGGGAAGGCAGGCAGCGTGAGGAGGGAGGGCATCTGGGGCCGGGAGAAGGTGGGGATACCCCCAGTGAGCCAACCAGCCCCACCGCCACCTGCCCTGTCAGAGACATCACAGGCAGGCCTGGCCACTGAAATCAACGTGTCGTCAAAATCAAGAGAGTAAACAGATTCGAAGGAGGTGAATGTGGTCTGAAGTATACCAGAAAAGCTCCCTGTAAGAAGAAAATTTCAGTGGAAACCGTTTGTATAATAATAAGAATCACCTTATAAATTCGTTTTGTAATACAGTTTTGTGGATCCTTTGCTTAAAGCTGGGGTCAAGGATGACACACCTCAGGAGGCTGGCAGGGACGTAGCTGAGACACGAGCCAAGTACAAGGAAGACAACGGCCAGTGCCTGGAGAGCAGCGGGCCGGGATCGTGGTGGAGAAGAGCCCGCAGCCCCACTGGGGACCCTGTCACCCACCTCTGGCTGGCCTCGGTATGCAGGAACATGGCCTGCTATTAAATGGAATGTCCCATTCTCCAAAAAAATCCAAAAACTCAGATTGTGATGTAAAATCTCCCAATTTTGCTGGGCGCGGTGGCTCACGCCTGTAATCCTAGCACTCTGGGAGGCCGAGCCGGGCGGATCGTTCTGAGCTCAGGAGTTCGAGACCAACCTGAGCAAGAGCGAGACCCCGTCTCTACCAAAAATAGAAAGAAATGAATTGGACAGCTAAAAACATATATAGAAAAAATTAGCCGGGCATGGTGGTGCATGCCTGTAGCCCCAGCTACTCGGGAGGCTGAGATAGTAGGATCACTTGAACCCAGGAGTTTGAGGTTGCTGTGAGCTAGGCTGACGCCACGGCACTCGCCCCAGGGAAGAGAGTGAGACTCTGTCTCAAAAAATAAAATAAAATAAAATAAAATCTCCCAATTTTAAAATAATGCTAATTAATTCCAAAAAATTCCAACATGTGTGAGTGAAATGTCACCCTCAGTGGCCAGGCCATGGGTGCTTGTGTGAGAGCCCTGGCGTAAGCCAAGCAGGCCTGGACCTGGTGGGCACAGGAGGTACCGGAGGGTCCCTCAACAGTCAGAGTCAGCCTTGGGATGAGAGCCTGCCCCTCCTATGACACCTCCAGACCATCATGTGGGGGGGTGGGGAAGGCACCCTGAGTAGCCTCACCGTGGGGTCGCTGTGGCCACCTCGTAGATGACAGCCTGGGCAGAGAGATCCACCACGCTGAGCAGGCTCAGGGGAGAGGCACACATGGGCCCAGACACCACTGTCTGCCCAGCCAAGGAGACATACCAGACCCTGGGCTGAGAGGTTGCTGCTCCGTTCTGGGGGCAAAGGGGCAAGTGATATTGAAGGGCAGACTGGCAACAACAACAAAAAGCTGTTCCTGCTTGGCCTTCAGCCGGCCAGGCAGATCCTGCCCAGTTCTTGTGGAGCACCCTGCAGGCTGCCCCTGTGTGGTCTTTCCAGATGAACTTGGCGCATGGAGCATGATGAGGGTGTGACGAGGGCGGGGGAAGGCAGTGGGACCAGGGGCAGGCAACCCAAGTTCAGGTCTCAGTCCTGCTGCCGATTTTCTGTGTGACCCTGGACAGTTTCTCGTGTTCTTGGGGCTGGGCTTTCTCATCTGCAAATAGGGGGCAGGGGTTGGAGTAGACAAGGTGTCTCTAGGTGTCCAGCCCCAGCCTTCTGATTTTCAGGCTGCTTCGACTCTTCACTGAGCGCTCTGAGCACACAAGAGGCACAAGGTGAGAGCCCATGCCTGCCGCACAGGGTCTCTCGCGCGCCTGCACACCAGCCCATCCAGTCTCACTCCTCCAATGACTCGGCCACCTCCCGCAGGTGCGGCTCAGTGCCTGGCGGGTGCTGGGATCCAGGCACCAAAGGCAGGGACTGGATGGTGGTGCTCTGCTGGGCCCATGCCTGGGGCCTGGCCAGTGGGGGCTGGTGAACTACCATCCTGGGGAAGGGGCTGTGGGCTGGGCAAGCCCACCCCACACCCTTCCATGCACCCATGAGGAAGCCCCGGATCTCATCGGCCTACCATTCCACGCATGTCAGGAGCATGTTGGGGACAGCAAGGGCACAGAAGGGGCCCCAGTCCTGCAGGCACTGGACCAGCCTGGAACAGAGGCCCCGAGCTGAGAGCCTGCCCCCTGGCTCCTGGCCCCTGCCCCCTGGTCCTTGAGAGCCTTTGGCTCTTCCCAATGGATCGGTCGCAGCAGGCCCCGGGCCCCGGCACCTGGCGTTTGGTACCGGGGATGAGACCTGGAGCTGGTGCAGGGCGGCAGGAGGGGAGGATGCAGATGCTCACCTGCGAGGAGACCGGGGCAGGGGTTTCGGCCCCCACTCCTCCCTCAGCACCGCGCAGCTTGGGCGACTGCACCGCACTCTCCAGATGTTTCCCCGTCTGAAAGCGAGTCTGTGTCTCTGCCCTGCCTCCCCCAGGGAGCTCAAGGATGCCAAAAAGGATTCCCAAAGCAGATGGAGCTGCATACACTTGGAGAGGACTCAGCCAGGTCCCTGTGGCCCCAAATGGGGCTTGCAGAGCTGTCCCTGAAATGCCTCGTTCCACAGGACTGGCTCCCAGGAGGCAGAAAGGCACCGACAGATCCAGGCTCAGGTCCAGGCCCCAGCATGCCTAGTGCTGCGGGAAAATTGCTTAATCTCTGTCTATCATAACCTCCTAATGCACGATGGCGTAGTGCTGTGCGGTGCAGTTTAAGTGGAGTCAGGAACACTGGGCACGCACGCTGCCGACTCTGGTATTCTGGTGTCGTTTCTCCTTTCACCGCCCTGAGATCAGGGGCCCGGCAGAAAGCTCCCTGGGCCAGGCTCTCTGACAGAGCCAGCAGCACCCTGTGCCCAGCAGGGCTCTGCATTGTGACACATTTGATGGGGGACCCTGGGCCTTTTGGGACAGGGGAACAGGGGAAGGAGGAGCCCCCGCAGGGACATGGAGGCAGGACAGGACAGGGTCCTACCTCCTCCAGCAGGGCTCCACGGGCCCTCTGCCTGCTGGACACCCTGTCCCGAGCTAGGGGCAACACTGCCTGGCCTGCTCAGCCTCCCAGGGCGGGGTGGCCCTCTGCACCTGCCCACGTCCCCAGGTGCAGCTTCTTCAGCACAATATAGAGAAAGAGGAAGACAGTCTGCATGAACGGGGAGATGGTGGTGGCGTGAGCTGAGCCCCTGGGAAAGAAGGGAGGCCAGGGCTAGGACCAACGCCAACTCTGCCCTTGCGCTGCCCAGGGCCTTCTCCACCCCCTGGAGGAGGGGGCTTCCTGGTGAGAGCCAGCGTGGGGCAGCCATGGCTCTGCCGGCACCCAGTTCTGGATTGGACTGATGCCGGGCCCACAGGTGCCTCTGGCGGCTGTGGCTCCACCCAGGCAGCTGTTACTACAGGGTCCTGGGAGCCATCTGCCAGTGCCCACTTCTCAGCCTTCCCTGGTGGGCTGGGGCAGGGGTGAGGAGTGGTTCTCCTCCCACCCAATTGGGCCCCAAACTGAGGTGCTGTGGGGTGTTCTCAGGACCCAGGGGACTAGCAGGACCCTCCAGTTCCCTATGACCCCCTCACTTGCGGATGGCACAGGCAGGGCAAGAATGAAGACTGACCTGCCCCAGTCAGGGGCGGGGTGCTAAGTGGGCAGCACCCCGACCAGGCCCCTCCAGCCCACCAGCCCCAGACTCACCTGACCCCCAGGTTCAGCACAGAAACCAGGGTGTAGTTGGCCAGGCCATTGACACAGCTGCCCACCACACCGCTGAGGACCTGGGGCCAGATGATCTTCTGAAATAAATGAAAGCTGGCCTTGCTAAGGTGTGGGTGGGACCAGGGGATGGTGGGCAAGCCCAGGCAGCACATAGGGATTAGAATGGGGACTCTGCCTGCTCCTCCAGCCAGCCTCTTTCAGGGGCAGGGGGAGTGGAAGAGGCTGGGACACCCGGGACACCCAGCCTCTTGCTGGCCCCTATGCCAGAGGTCAGGACCCAGTGTGGCTGGTTCACAGATGGCGGAAAGAAGGGGGAAGACTCCAGGCGCCCCTCCCACTGCAATAGCGCAGGGTGCTGGGGAAGGGGCCGCCCCTCCAGCCAACAACCTGTACCTGATTTCATAAATATTTTGCCAGCAGACCATAAGAAAAACTGCCTGTATAGAAAGCAAACCAAAACAAATCCACAACAACTGGAAAAACACCGAATGAACATTAACAGATATTCCTTCCCAGGATATAGGTAACCTAGTTTGGGGCAATTACTTCATCAAAGTATGTCTGGGACCCCTTGGGTGGGGCCGAAGCCCACGCAGCCACCTGGACCGTAGCCCTGCCTAGAGGGAGGCCCCTTCAGGCTCCTACTCTGCTGCAGGGGAGGCAGCAGGCACGCTGGCTCTGGAAGAGCATGCTGCGACTCACCTGCTCACAGGGCAAGGAGCCTAGCAGGCCTCTGGCTGCAAAGCCAGCCCTCCATCAGCTTAGGAAGGTAATCCAGGGCCTGTGCACAGAAGGGCCCAGTGGAGCCAAATCCATGGGGCATGGCCACCCCAGGGCCTGGCTCTAGCTTTGGAGATAAGAATTTGGAGGGGCCGGGCACAGTGGCTTACGCCTGTGATCCTAGCACTCTGGGAGGCCAAGGCAGGAGGATCGCTTGAGCCCAGGAGTTTGAGGTTGCTGTGAGCTAGGCTGACGCCACAGCACTCTAGCCCGGGTGACAAAGCAAGACCTTGTCTTGAAAAAAAAAAATGGATCTGGAGGGAGTGGCCTTGGACAAGGGGATGGCAGGAATGGAGCCATGCTGGCTGTGAGCAGCCTATGCTGAGCAGGTTCAGGACCCCATGGGGGGGATGGCAGGCCCCTCCCTGGCTGGGGAGGG
>RJWJ010000985.1:0-109955 GCA_004363605.1 Indri indri | reverse complement strand
GAGCTGGAACTGGACTGCCTGGGTTCAAATCCTGGCTCTGCCTCCTCTGAGCTGTGTGATCATGGGCAAGTTACTTAACCTCTCTGAGCTTCAGTTTCTTCATCTGTAATGGGGATAATTGTGTGTGTATACTTAATATATACTTAATATTTTACACATATTAATATATTGTAAAGGTAATATTGCAAAGTGCTTACGAAACAATATATGGTACATTTGAGCATGCCAAGTGTTAGCCAAGCATTATGCATTACTAGTCAATAATATTATTATTATCATTGGCAGTTACATTTTGCAACAGCATTTTATGGAAGGGCCTTGACTTATTTGATAAAGGAGACACTACAGTGCTATCTTCATAGGAAGTTTCCCGCTGACCCCACCCCAGTGGTCCTGGTTGAGAAACCCATCACCTGGCTCTGAAAAGCCAATGTGTGATTTACAGGGAAGACTCGGAGGAGAAAGAGCAGCCCTTTCCGGTGGTTCGATGATACAGAAGAGATCCATAGCTGGCCAGGCCCCAGCGGTGTCAAGGCCCCTAGCCTTGCAGAGAGGTGGGTGTGCCTGGGTACACCCTGGCAGGCCTGCACCTGCTGTAGGGGCACCCTGCCTTCACCCTGGCCCGCTCCCTGCCCAGCTCCCTCGCCAAGAACTCCGCCCCCTGCTGCCATGGAGGCTACACTGTCAGAAGACAAGTTCAGCCTGGCAAGGCCATCTGCCACCCAGCACTGCCAGGTTGCAACAGGTATTACTAAGCTGCAAGTCAAATAGTGAAGTGCTGGGTTCCAGATGAGACACACAGATCACTGGGTAAGTCTAGAATCCCAGAAACTGACCCAAATAGATACACTGTTTATTAATTTAGTATTTAACAAATTAATGGAGAAAGGAGGGGAATATTCAATAAATGGTGTTAGAAAAATTTTGTTAGATGGATTACAGTCTTAAATATAAAAATAGAGACTCTAGGCCGGGCGCGGTGGCTCACGCCTGTAATCCTAGCACTCTGGGAGGCCGAGGCGGGCGGATCGTTCTGAGCTCAGGAGTTCGAAACCAGCCTGAGCAAGAGCGAGACCCCGTCTCTACCAAAAATAGAAAGAAATTAATTGGACAGCTAAAAATATATATATAGAAAAAAAAAAAAATTAGCCGGGCATGGTGGCACATGACTGTAGTCCCAGCTACTCGGGAGGCTGAGACAGTAGGATTGCTTGAGCCCAGGAGTTTGAGGTTGCTGTGAGCTAGGCTGAGGCCACGGCACTCGCCCCAGGCAAGAGAGTGAGACTCTGTCTCAAAAAAAAAAAAAAAAAATAGAGACTCTAAAAAGGTCCAAAGAAGATATAGGCAAATGTTTATATAATCTCGAAATGGGTTAAGTCTTTTTAAGCTCATCAAAGATAGATATCACAAGGGATGAGATTTGCATGTACGTTCAAAAAAAATTTTTTTTTTTTTGAGACAGAGTCTCACTCTGTTACCCAGACTAGAGTGCTGTGGTGTCAGCCTAGCTCACAGCAACCTCAAACTCCTGGGCTGAAGCCATCCTCCTGCCTCAGCCTCCTGAGTAGCTGGGACTACAGGCATGCACCACCATGCCGGCTAATTTTTTCTATGTATTTTTAGCTGTCCAGATAATTTCTTTCTATTTTTTAGTAGAGATGGGGTCTCGCTTTTGCTCAGGCTGGTCTCAAACTCCTGAGCTCAAACGATCCACCCGCCTCGGCCTCCCAGAGTGTTAGGATTACAGGCGTGAGCCACTGCGCCCAGCCACGTTCAAAAATTTTTAAGTCAAAAATATCAGCGGGGATGCCCTGGGCCCCAGGTTGGAGGAGAGACTTTACCGGGCCTGCAGATCGCAGCCAGCACCGGCGGGTGCTGCTACCACAGGCTCAGCAGGTGCCAGGAGGCGGAGCCCAGGGACCCGACCACCCGAGTTTCCTGACTAGGGAGCTTAAATTCAGAGTAACATGTGGTTTGTAAGGTAAAAAATAAATAAATAAATAAAAGTTATAACTTATCAAGAAATGAAGTGTACATGATATAAAATGAACAAAGCATCCCCGTGACAAGGCATTTCTTAATTGAATAATAAACTCTGTAATTCATCAGAAATCGGCCCAGTCACCTTTCTCCTTTTTGGAGTATGGGGTAGTGCACAGACTTCATTTCTTCAAAAGCACCTATGAAGCTCCAACTGTGTGCCGGCACGCGAATGCAAACACTATGCGAATCCCGGATTGTTTAGTATTTCTGGCCTTTCCTCCGCAGCGAAGGCTGGACGCCCGTCTGCCCTGCCAGGCTCTGCACCGCCCTGGACACAGCAGGTCCCGCCCGAAGAGCCGCAGAGCAGCAGGAGCCCCTGCTGCAGGTGACCGTGACGACGCCCTGCGCAACAGGCCAGCGCCGGTCCCTGGGGAGACGTCCGTGACTGCGGGGGGGCGGGGCCTGCGCCCCTCCTGCTGCAGCCTGCAGGGCACGCTGGGCCGGGCCGCCATCCCCATGCACCCTCGTCATCGCGACTGCCCTTCAAAAGCGCCTAACCAGCGCAAAGGCACACGGGGCTTCGTGCCACGTCCCCTGCTGGGAAGTGGCAGCCAGGACCGAGCCCAGGTCCTCGTGTCCACTATGAAGCCAGAAACCCGGAGTGAGAGGCACCCAGACAGCCCCACTGGACTGTGGGCCCCTGCAGGTCCCATCTGTGTCCCCTCAGCCTCCAGCACACACCTGCACACAGGCTGCTGAACTTGGGAGTGAGGAGGTGAGTGAGCCAGGGCTGGGGTCCTAATTGTTTTTCTCTATTTGGTGACCTCCGGGGCAAGAGGTCAGGGAACTATCTCCATCCCTTTCTCCCCCCTGGCCCAGGCTCTTCCAGAGGGGAGGGCCTGTTTCCCTGCAGCACCTGGTCCTTGGAGCTGGGGCAGGGGTGGCTGCGCCCCAGGGCCCATCTGACAGGCTCCCAGATCCAGGGGAACACTGGGGGCCCCTGCGATCCCCTCCCTCGCACCATTGTGCAGCACCTGCGGGACTGGCTCTGACCCTGCACAGCTCTGGGAGGCCCACCTACCTGGGACATCAAGGTGTCACTTGCCAAGGACAAACCGTATCCTACAGAGACTCCGCAGACACTGACAAGCTGGAGCCACACACAGGAGAAGACAAGAGCTCCTCAGGCAAGGCCCGAAGAGAGGAGCCCATGTCTGGGCTGAGGCCAGCCTGGGAAATGCCACCTGGCCGGGAACGGGCGGCGGGGCAGCCTTCCACCCAGCTCTGCCCTCTCACACTGTGTCCGTGGGCCAGGCCGCTCCATCTCCTGTACTCAGGTCCCGGCTGTGAAAGCAGCTGTCCAGCCACAGGGACTGTGAAAACAGCTGTGTCTTCCTGGCCCTGAATGGCCACCCCAGACAGGCCCATCAGGAGCCCGGTGGAGAAGCCCCAGGGTGTGCAGGGCCAGGATGGTGCTCACAGCCACCACGAGGGTCACCGCCACCAGCTCCGCCTTGCCCAGGTGCCCACAGAACACAGTGCTCATGATGTGGATCATGAAGGTCACACCTGAACAGGGACTAGAGGGTGGCGGCGGGGTCGGACGTGGCACCACAGGCACCCGCATCCCTCACAGCCCAGCCCTGCACTGACAGGTCTCTCCCGGTGTGTGGGGGTGGCCCAGCACCCCACAAGATCACGCACACCCGGCTGGAAGCTGGGAGGCCCGAGCCCGCTCCCAGTCTGCCATTGGCAGCCGCAGTCGCCCTGGGCTTCCGAGTCCCTAGCTAGGAGGGCCGTGATGTGCGAGCGGTGCCCAGCCCCGCGCACGGCACACGAGCTTGACCCAGTGTCCGACTCTGCTGCTGCTGTTGTTTCGTAGTAACAAATGGTCGGCCACGTGCAAAACAAGAACAAAAAGGACGGGGAGTAAATACGTCAAAATCTTAGTAATGGCTGCTGCTGAGGAGACGCGGGGCTCATGCACCGCCGGGTCCCATTTGTCATGGCGCCGTCTCTCAACCCAGGCTTTCCGGAAATTTCCACATGAGACACACGTGCCCCTTCTGGGTGGGGGCTGCCTGCAGCAGAGCACGGTCTGGCCCCACGGCCACTCCAGGCACTGTCCAGGGTCAGCTTGGAGGAGCCGTCCTGCTGTCACCAGGCTCTGGGTGGTGGCCCCTGGCATAGCCTGGCCGTCCTGGGGAAAGGCATGAGCATGTGGGCTTGTGCCCAAATGGCAGCTGCCCTCAGCCTTCCCCCGCCTGGCTGCCCCCAACCCCACGTCCTCACCAGGGGTCTAGAAAGGGCAGAGAGTCCACACCTGGGCCCCAGAGCCTTTGGGGACCAGGCTGCGGAGGGCAGGGAAGCAGCCTGGAGGCTGTCCATTCCCAGCCTGGGCACTGGCCACCTGCAGCCTGAGCACCCTCTCAGCCACCTGTGGCAATGAGCCTCCCGACGCCCGCCCACAGCACACACAGCCTGGCTAATGCATGAGGGGTGGCTGCAGCCACCTGTGGGACAATCCTACTTCCCTGGGCTCTGCAGCCCTGCTACCCAGCCCACTGGCCCCGGCCCCAGGGGAGGACAGGACAGAGGCCTGGGCTCCAGGGCTCCGGGGCTCTGGGCTACTCTCCTGGGGTTGGCAGTAGGGCCCAGGCAGGAGAAGGCCGGGCCGTGGGAGGTACGCTGAAAGTGAGGTGGCTGAGTCCCTGGGCATCTTGTGCCCCAGGCATGACAGTGCCCGTAATGACTCCCATTTCTCACAGGGGCAGGCACCCTGCCCTAGGTCACAGAGCAGGTGGTGGCAGAGCCTGAGCCGCTCCCCCCAGCCCTGCCCTCCCTGAGAGGGCGGCCTCCCAGGGGACAGGGGCCTGGCAAACACCATGGCAGTGTGGTCAGTCCCTGGCCGCTTCCTGCTGGGGGGCCTAGAGATGGGGAGGGGAGCTGGGACACCCGGGAAGAGTCCCCTAGCCCTTCCCCTGCCCACGCCCCTTTCCGGAGCATCCCTGGGAGCCAGGAGTGACCCTGCTTGGGACAGCAGCTCACGCCTCTCGCCGTCCGTTTTGCCCAGCGAGGCTGTGACTTGGTGTCTCACCCTGTTCCTCTCTCGCCCTCCCCATCTGCCCTCTCCGCTCTGCCGTGTGGGGGTGGCCTGTGGACCCCTGAGGACCAGCAGGGAAGCGGGGGAGCTGTGAGAGGCTCCTAACTGCCACGTCGCCTGGCCCAGGCCTGGATTGGGGTTGGGGTGTGGGTTCAGCCCAGGAGCGGGGCCAGGAGGAGGGGCGGGCAGGACGTGGCTGTGGGACGGCTGGCCTGTCACCCCACACACCCGGCCTGGTTCCCTCACCTACCCCTTGTGGAAGCTAAAGCAACTCCATCTTGGATGCTAATCCGCCCCTTCCACTCTGCTTAACCCCTGTTCCAGGAACGCCCCTAAGATCTCCGCTTTCTGTACCGTCACCATAAATCCTGCCCTAGGGCACAGCAACCTTGACCATAAGGCCCGCCCTTACGCAGAGTCACACAGCAGCCATGCCTCTCCCTGAGGGTCGACTGTGGTTGTCCCACCTGTCCCTTCCGTGTGGTAGGTCGCCCTGGGTGTGGGGGCGGAGCGGAGGGGTGTGGGGACCCACCGTCCCATCTCATCTCACAGCTGCCTGGGACATGGCTTCTGTTTCTAAGTCCCCATTAAATGTTTCTTCCTGAGAAACTGGGTTGTCAGCCTCTTTCTTCGGCCTCTCAGCTTCCTCGGCCGTTGGGGTAGGTTTGCTGAGAGCTGCTCATGGGGGAACAGCCCTGCAGTGAGGGAGTGGCCGGTGGGATTCCAGGTTGCAGCCCCCAGAGCTACTCGGACCCAAGGAAAGGAGGCAGGACAAACACAAAGGTGTGCGCTGCGTCCACCAAGGTCACCCCGCACGTGCACGGCCCCTCGCCGCACGTGCACACACACGTACTGATAGAGGAAGAAGAATTCCACTAAGCAAAACCCCTCCCCACGAACAACCCCCTATGTACTGCTGCTCTGCCGCCGCTCTTGCTTCTGTAAACTGCTTGCAGCAGCTTCTGCCATGGTGAGATAAGGCAGGAAGAAACTCCATGGAAACTCTATGCCAGGAACTGGGGTCGCTCGAGACCCTACCCCACTAAAGATAACCACATTGTAACTGTGCCCTACACCTAACTGTGCCCTATACCTAACAGAATGTATAAAACACCGCTACACTCTCTGTTTGGGGCTCAGAATTTCATGGCAAGCCCCCTCTGAGCCCGCCAGCGTAAATAAACCTGGTTCTCTCCACCCTTTTCGTGCCATTCGGTTTGTTCTCGGTCAGCTTTGCTGTGACAATACAACACACATGCGCGCAACACACACACCCAGAGCAGCCTCCTGCAGGGACGATCCCCACTGTGACATGAGCCAGGAGGCTCCAGGAATACCAAGAAGTCCTCCCCACTGGAGGGCTCAGCTGCTGCGGGGAGGGCCAGGTCCTTGGGTTCTGCCTTCGTGTCACCAGTTGCCCAGGGTCCTGCCAGGTACACTCTGGGGCTGGAGCCTCTGTTCGCCTTTCCCTGCTTGCTTACTGTTCACTGTATTTGCCCTTTGGCCCCCTGAGACGTGCACCCCCAGGCCAAGAGGCCAATGTCCCTTCCTCCCACCCCTCCTCGCTGCCTCGTGACTGCAAAACACCCTGTTCTCCACTGGGAGGGTGGAGAGAGGGGTCTCTGGCCTGGGGGTCTCTCGGGCCACACATACCTTCAGCGCAAAAGACAGTTGTGATGTCCCTGAGGCTCGCCTCGCCCCTCCTCACCAGCTACCTCCTTCCCCCTCTGCCTGCACCAAAACCTCCTCCCTCCCCCACCCATGGGGTCTCACTGGGCACCTGCCAGGTGCAGGCCCCGGACCCCCAGAGATGCCTGGGGCTCAGTCCCTGCCCTGAGGTCACGCACTCCCAGTCCTGCAGGCAGAGGGAGGGGCAGAGCCAGCTGGCAAAGCCCTGGGGAGTGACAGGGAGACCCCCGTACAATACCTGCCAAGAGCTAGGGCTCCCAAAGCCCAGAAGATGGTGGGGTATTTCCATCTGGGGAAAAGTTTACCAGAAATAAAAATGAGTATTATTGAGCAATAAAAAGAAATGCGCTATCCAGCCGAGAAAAGCCATGGAGGAATCTTAAATACACATCGCTGAGAGAGAGAGAAGCCAGTCGGCAAAGGCTACACTGTGATTCCAACCCTGTGTCACTCTGGAAAAGGCGACATTATGGAGACAGGAGGAAGATCAGTGGTTGCTGAGGGGGTCAGGGGAAGGAGAGATGAATGGGGGCACTCAGAGGAATTTTAGGGAAGAGAAACTTTTCTGCAGGATACTGCGATGCCTGGCCCTGCAGCCTGTAATCCCAGCACTCTGGCAGGCCTAGGTGGGAGGATCACTTCGGGCCAGGAGTTCGAGGCTGCAGTGAGCTATGATCAGGCCACTGCACTCCAGCCTGGGCAAGAGTAAGACCCACGGAATGTACAACACCAGGAGTAAACCCTAGTGTAAACTATGGACTTTAGTTCCTGATAATGTATCAATGTTGGTCATCAACGGTAACAAATGTACCATCTTCATGCAAGATTTTAATAACAGGGGAAACTGGCAGGGAGCTGGGGGTGGAGGAAGTGAGTAGCTGCAAACTCTCTATACCTTCGGGCAATTTTTCTGGAAACCTAAAACTTCTCTAAGGATGGCACGGTGGCCCACGCCTATAATCCTAGCACTCTGGGAGGCCAAGGCTGGAGGATCACTTGAGGTCAGGAGTTTGAGACCAGCCTGAGCAAGAGTGAGAACCCGTCTCTACCAAAAACAGAAAAATTAGCCAGGTACAGTAGTACATGCCTGTAGTCCCAGCTACTTGGGAGGCTGAGGCAGAAGGATGGCTTGAGCCCAGGTACTGGAGGTTGCAGTGAGCTATGATGATGCCACTGCACTCTAGCCTGGGTGAGACAGTGAGACTGTCTCCGCACACAAAAAAACAACCCAAGAAACAAAAAACCCTTCTCTAAAAAACAAAGTCTATTAAAAATGATAGACGAAACAATAATGGGTAACATGTCTTGAGGTCTCTAGGTGACTGCCCCCCTCTTGCACACGTGTTTCACTCAGGTTTAAGGATGCAGCAGCAGCTCACTCGCAGTAGCCAGAGTCCAGCCACTCAGAAGAGGACGAACGGAATGTGCACATCCGACAACGGAACACCGTCCAGCAGAAGAAGGCACGAGGGGCTAATCCACTGCAACACGGACGGACTTTGAGAACGTGATGCTGCTGTTGTCACAGCCGCAAGGGGGCTTTTTAATTTGACAGACATCTCCTTGGGGAGAACGGGGAAGCTGCCTCAAATCCGTCTCTCCAACTAACGGATGTCTGTCGCAGGCTTTTAAAGGAGGAGCCACGTGCCTTGGGGCAGGCGGGGTGTATCTCTCAAGGGGCTACACCCATTTGGGTCACTGACGTTTGTTCAATGGGGGCCGTTTATACCATGTGAAAGAATCCTATCACAAAAGATCACATACTGCGTGATTCCGCTTCTGTGAAATGTCTAGCATCGGCAAGCCCATAGGACAGAGCGATGAGTGACTTCCTGCAGCTGGGGGAGGGAGCAGGGAAGTAAGGGTGACAGCTAGTGGGTGTGGCTGTTTTTAGGGTGGTGAAAACTGAAATCAGTTGTGCCGATGGCTGCGTGTGTCTGTGCATATCCTAAAAGCCATTGAATTGTATACTTGAAAAGGGTGAATATGGTACGTGGATTATATCACAATGAAGCTATTTAAAAAGTAGAGGGGGAAAAGAATGCCGTGTAAGCTCTCTACATATCAAGGTTTTCTATGTGTAGAGATGGTGAACGATTTCACGTGCAGACACAGATTTTCTACGTTTTGGGAAAATACGTAAATGCAGGCTAGAAGCTCGCCTTGGAAGCTCTCTTCAGCCTTTACACATGCACCCGGAGCTGCCACGCCCAGTCTCATGGCCCCGTGGAGGCCCCGCAGAGCCTGAATTTTGGGCTGAAAAAAGCCCATCCCCTCATTCCAAGTGGCAGAGACTTGGACCGAGAGGCCTGAGAGCTTTGGCAACCCTGGTGGCGCCAAGCGAGCTGGCCAGGCAGGCCACAGGCCGGCGTGCAGGACGGCCCAGCCCAGGAGCCTGGCGGCCCTGCCCACGTCGGGTGGGAAGGAGGACCACAGCCCCTTCGCCACCTGCCCCTGTCTGGGGCATGGAGGGGAGAGGTGTAAATGCCTGGGGCTTGCTGCCCCAGCCTGGTCTCCTGGCTTGCGGCACGACCAACCACGGAGGGCCGTGTCAGGGAAGGTTCCAGACCTGGCAGGTAAGGTGGGGCAACCTCACTCAGAATGGTTATCCTGGTGCCCAGGCGGAGTGGGATTCAAAGCCACAGCAGGTGTGCTGGGCCTCCCCCTAAGGATGGAGAGCTAGGGGGTGAGGGCATCCCAGGCCAGCCACTGGGAGGAGCCAGGGCGCGGGGGGGCCAGCTGCAGGCATTGGATGTTCCCTCAGCCAGTGGGGCACCATCGCTGGCGGGGGCCTGAGCCAGGGACCCTGGGGTCCTCACAGGGAGAGAGGGTGGGGCTGAAAGACCAGCAGGCCTGGCCCGGGCTTCCGGCTTCCTGGAGAGCAGGAAGGAGGGAGGGAGGGGCGGGAGGGGCGGGAGGAACTGTCACTTGCCCCGGGGCAGGATAAGCCCTTCCTTCCCAATGTTCTGGGACCCCGACGGGGACGGTGGTGGTGCTGAGAACCCAAGTTTCTCCTTTGCTTCTCACTCACCTGTGTCCTCCTGGTGCAGAAATTGCTGTTATTTCTGTGCGTACCGGACACCCTGGGGATGTGAAAGTTGTCTTCTTTTTGCCCTGCCTCAGCGAGACACGTCCCAGGGGCTGTCCTGTGAGCCTGCCGAGCAAACTTTTCCTGAGCACCTCCAAGTGCCAGGGCAGTAGCAGGAGCTGCCTTGGGTCAAGTACCCCAGGAGGCGTCTGGTATCCTGAAGAAGGAGGGTGGAGGGGCCGCACCACGATTGGGCAGGGGGCCATCAGACCTTTGCTGTCTTGGGGAACCACAAAGGGGCACAGCCAGGAGGCTGGGGTGGGCAGAGTGGTGGCAGTGCCTGGTCCGCAAGGGGGTTGGTGCTTGAGTGCCGGGACCTGACCTCTCTGCTCCCTGACACGTCCGTCACCCCCAGGCCCTGTCTCCTCTGCCAGTGCCCCCCTTGGCTGTGAACTTCGAGGAACTGCGGAAGCCATGGGTGGGACTCCAGCACCCACACCGGAGCTGTCCCAAGGCACCCCCAATGGGAAGGAGGGAGGACACCCTACAGCATCTACTTCCCCTGGATCCGAAGGAGACTGAGGCCAGGTCAGACCTCTCTGAGCTCCGGCCCTTGGGGGACTGTGACATAGCTGAGAGCAGGGCTTCCATGGGGTTCTCCCAGGTGACCGCTCTGGCCTGGACAAAACTTAGGGATTTTGACATTGTGAGATAGATGCCAAAAGAATTCACTCCTTAGCTACCGGGGCAAAAAATTTTCCTTGGACCTGTTGCTATGAGGCAGCCTCAATTGAGTTTCTGTCCCAGGTGGCTGGGGCCTGCTGAGCCGGCGGCTTCTGGCCGTCCTCCCACCTGGTCTGTCCCCAAGGTTGCCCTTCCAGAGACGGAAGGGGCTGTCAGGGCTCAGTGACTGCCCCCACTTGGCGAGCCCCCACAGCAGAGGCCCGTGCGGGCTGGGACACGCCCGCGCCCACGAGCGGGGAGGGCTGCAGGACGGAGCCGGGTCCCTGCTCAGCGCCAGCCAACTGGGCCCGACCTCACCAGGCGGGGTGGCCGCTCTCCAGCCGGGGCGGATCCGCCCGGGAACCCCCGAGCGGGCAGCACGTGGGTCGTCCCCCGCCCTCGGGCCGGCCAGGCGTCCCCGCGACGCGTCCTCCCAGCACGCCCCACGACCCCCGGGCCCCTGGAACGCGTGGTCCACTGGACCCCCTTTGCCGTCGCGCGGGGACACAGAGTCGCGACGCAGGCTGCCGGCGGGCGTGGAGCCTGCGGGTCCGTGCGGACCCGGGAACCTGGGGGACGCCAGGCTCAGCAGAGCTGTGTGCAATCCCGGTCCGCCGAGGCAACAGGTTTGGAAGGGGGAAGAAGAGTAGACTCAGAGAGAGGCAGAGATGGACAGCCCTGTGGCCTCCTGAGAGACAGGGCCACAGTATCATTCATTCATTCATTCATTCGGGCGTTTTCCACATTCTTTTCATTTCTGGTCACTTCGTGGCCTGGCTGTTCCTTTTCCCTACGAGATTGCTGCCTCATCCTTCCATCCTCATTTTTTTTAAACTTCAGATGGTTTGAATGGGCATCCGTTCCTCTTAACCCCGTGACCCCTGACTACCTGGTGCCTGTCAAGACGCCTGCACTTCCAGCTCTCTCCCCACCCCCGATCTAGTGGCTTCCTGTCCTCCTTCGGGGCCTTGCTAGGGAGGCAGCCCACCTAGCACAAGGACCACCAACAGGTCACTTCTTGACCTATCAGACCATATGTCAGCCTGGGTGGAAAGAGGACATGCCACTTGTTCCTCCTACTGCACACCCTTCGATGAAGTAGTTTGTTTAATCCAACTGGCTCTCACGAGAGAAAGAAAATACATAATTTAAGCTCCCTTCACAGAGACTTGACTTGATGATTCTGCCACTTTCTTGTGTTGATCTTGGGCAAGTCATTTATTTCCTTTAGTTTGTTCCTCCCTTGTAATGAAAAACAACATAGAATTACTGTATCATCCAGCAATTGCATTTCTGGGTATATACCTTCTCGTCCCCTTCTCCTTCAGAAAGATGTTATGGTGGCCGGGCACGGTGGCTCATGCCTATAATCCTAGCACTCTGGGAGGCTGAGGCGGGAGGATTTCTTAAGCTCAGGAGTTCGAGACCAGCCTGAGCAGGAGCGAGACCCCGTCTCTACTAAAAAAATAGAAAGAAATTAGCTGGACAGCTAAAAATATATAGAAAAAATTAGCCGGGCATGGTGGCGCATGCCTGTAGTCCCAGCTACTCGGGAGGCTGAGGCAGGAGGATCGCTTGAGCCCAGGAGTTTGAGGTTGCTGTGAGCCATGCTGACGTCATGGCACTCTAGCCCAGGCAACAGAGCAAGACTCTGTCTCAAAAAAAAAAAAAAAACCAGATGAGTGGATAAAAAAAATGTTGTATTTACATACAATGGAATATTATTCAGCCATGAAAAGGAAGGCAGTTCTGACAGATGACATGGATGAACTTTGAAGACATTATAGCTAAGTGAAATAAGCCAGTCACAAAAGGACAGATACTGTATGATTCCACTTATATGAAGGACCTAGCGTAGTCAAATTCATAGAAAGTAAAATAGTGGCTGTCATTGTCTGGGGAGAGGTGGGGAGTTGTTTAAGATGTAAATTGTTCCAGTTTTGCAAGTTGAAGAGTTCTGGAGACTGCGTGACAATGTGAATACACTTTACACTACTGAACTGTACACTTAAAAATGGTTAAGATGATAAATTTTATGTTATGTGTATTTTATCACAATTAAAAATTAAAATAAAAACAACTGACATAGAGAATTGATACAAGAATAAATGAGCTAACATATATGGAAGTGTCTGGAACACAGACATTTAAGAGATATTAGGGTCTTCTTTTCTTTCTTTCTTCCTAAAATTTTGGATCCTTCTCTCCTGATGCTTTAAAGATACAGACTAGACGAGACTCATTTGTAAATAACACAGACATTACCTATGTGTCAATGAACACTGCAAAAGTTCTTGGTGTCTTTTCTTAAGTCGGTTAAATAATCTGCATAACAAATTTGGTTGCATAACAAATCTTTCTGAAGGAGGAAGGGAGGAGGAGGAGAAGCTGATTCAAAGCTTTAGCTTGGCGCTTGGCATTTTCATCCCTACAAACTCCCTGCAGAGTATATTTGCATGTCATGTAGGAGTGTACGTGCTGATGAAATGGTACATGTAGGGACAGGTGTCTCTCCTGTGTGCCAATTGCCAGGAGCATTAGACACATCTTGTTTAATCCTATGCCAACCTTTTCAGGTAGGTATGCTTGTCACCACTTTACAAATGAGAGTACTGAAGCCCAGGGAAAGCAAGTACTTGCCCAAGATCACACTGCTAGAAAGTGGCAAAGCCAGAATAGGAGGCTGGGTCTGTCTCCTGCCTGAAACACACATTCTTTCTACTGCGTCTGGGATGGTGAATAGCTTTTCTCCAGCCTGCCAGCGCTGCGCAACTGGTTTGTTGCCCTGCATTGCTATGTTGTGAACTTCAGTGCAGCAATCAGCTCGCAATGTCTGTCCTGGGTGTGGGATGGAGAAGTAAGGGCATGTGTGCTATGCAGTGGCCTTTCCAACCTACATCACACTGAGCACAGCTTTAGAGCAGAAATAGAAAATATTTTTTCTGTCTGTCTAGTAACTATTGGCCTGAAAAAGAACTCAGTGTCAAAATGCTCAGGAAGGCCCAATTATTCTAGTGCCAGGGCATCTAGCTGAGGAAGGCTGTTCTAGGGAATCAGCCCTTTGCCAGGGAAGGTGTTACTCCAGTTTCTACCAGCCCCCAGCCCTGTAAACTCCTACCAGTCGTAGGAGCCTTGGGAAACAGAGAGCTATCGTCTTTCTCAAGCACACCAGTTACCAGCAACAAACATTTGTTTCCCAGAAGGTCACGTGAGGGCTCGTGAGATCATGTCTGGCCCTGGCTCAAAGGGAGGATGTTCCGTGAATGCAGTGCCCTGGGACCAGGCCTGGGCAGCATTCCAAGGATGGGCAAGGCAGTTGTTTTGGAAGCCTGGCACCTACACAGCACCATTGTCGCGTGAGGAAACAAAGGGTATGAGCTTTCTCCCTACCTACCCATTTACAAATTTGGGTTAAAGCAGAGAGGAGAGTACATCTCCTTCCCACCGCCCCCTCCTCCCTCTCTACCCATGCTAAGGCATCTCTCACTCCTCCTGCTTTGCTAAGAGGCCAAACCCTGTCTGAAGTGTTAACAGAAACCTAGAATGAGCTCCCGGATCGTTTGGAGCCTCTTAGAGGCAGTGGCTGGCGGAGCGGAGAGGCCGCCATGGCAGAGAACTCAGCGCCAGGCAGGGCAGCCGAGGCAGAGGGCCCCGGCCTGCAGGGCACGTGGATGGAAGCCACACATCTGAGAGTACACAGCCTCCCCCAGGCATTCCAGACCCTGGACTCAGGGACAAGAGGAGCCTGACCTAGAGATTGCCAACAGCTGCCTGTCCTGCTAGACCTGGCTCTGGGCTGGGCCAGCTGCTTGCGTGTGGCTGTCTTGCCTGCCCAGACAATTTCTGTTGCCTTTGGCAATTAAGCAGCTTAGGCCAAGCCCAGTTGGTGTTTTCCAAATTTCCTGTAAACAAAGGAAAAGATGGAGCTTATATAACACCCTTGGCTGGAGGGTCAGCGGTTGCCTGGCATAGCCAAGCCATCAGCAGGAGCCCAGACAGCAGTGTGTCCACAGGAGGATGGGGCTGACCCCAGGGCCGGGCCGTCCCTCTCGGGGCCATTCTTTCTAAACCTTCTACAAACTCTCCACCAACCAAGTGGCCTCTGGTGCCTATTTCAGAGCTTGGGCTCGGAGAACCACAGAGCCAGAAGGAGAAAGTATCGGAAACAATAATAACTAACATTAATTAGCCCTTGATAACGCAATCCACACCATGATCACAGTGATGGATGTGGTCACTTGGCTCTCAGCAGCCGTGCCCACTTCCTGCTGGCAGTTTGCTTTCTGTGCAGCAGTGGCCAGGAAGCCGAAAGCCACATTTGCCAGTCTGCCCTAGAACCAGCGTTCTAGATAAGATTCAGTTCTGTCCTCTAAGATGCACAATGTGAAACTTGGTCACACCGGTGTGGAGACACTGGGTTTCCTGCACCTGCCACCCTTTGTCCAGTCACCACTTCTGTTGGCATCAAGAGGCATTTATGGTGGCGGGGCCAGCTTCGCAGGGCCAGATTCCCAATCCCTGCTTGGATCCTTGGAGGGAGTCCACAGCAGGCAGTTCTTGAACTTCACAGTTCCAGGGTGGCCACTAGCAGGCAGTGCTGAGGCATCCTGAGAACCGTTCTTGAAGGCCCAGCCTAGAGCCCGCTCCCCAGCCCTTCCTGTGACTTCGCAGAGACCTAGTCCCCTTTATTGGACCTTTTTTGTTGAAGATGCCTGAAGCGGTTTGTGTTTCCTGTACTGACCAGGCTGATACAGTCCCAGAGCAAGTAAGAGGCAAAGTTGCGACCAACATCAGGTTCTCCTGCCTCCAAACGCCATCTTCCATCCCTTCTGTTGGTTCAGAAGACAGCTTGGGGGCGGCAGTGGGCCTGGCGCAGAGTGGTGTGCATAGGTGTTTAGGGTCAGGACGCCCCGTCGGATACCTGCTTGCAGGGCAGTTGGGGGGAGACCAGGAGGGAGGAGTTGCAGGCAGGCATAATCGGGAGCCTCAGGGGAACAAGGCAGCCCCACTTGGAAGACACTAGAACAAGGAGTGGACCAAGAGATGAGAGGAAAGATGGACACAAGCTGAGGGGCAACACAGCTGACACTCTCCATCAGTTAGGATGCTCTCAGTCATAAACAACTGAAAACACTTCGAAATGGTTTGAAAAAAGGACGACTGATTATCACATATATTAATAAAAAGAAGTTCAAAGGTAAGGCAGTTCCAGTAGCTCAACAATATCTTCAAGGAGCCTGGTTGTTTCCGTCTCTCTGCTATGCCAGTCTCAGTAGGTCTTCCTTACCTCAGGGGCTGTCCTCATGGTCACAAGATGGCTGCGCTACTCCAGTTGTCACATCCAGACACACCAACCTCTTGCAGAAGAGGAGTCAAACCTTCTGTGATTCTGTTTTCATTAGTACTATGGTTTGAATGTCTGTGTCCCCTCCAAATTCGTATGTTGAAGTCCTCATTCCTAAGTTGACCGTATTATGAGGTTAGGGCCTTTGGGAGGTGATTACTAAAAAAGGCCCAAAGTAATCCCAGCACTTTGGGAGGATGAGGCTGGAGGATCACTTGAGACCAGGAGTTTGAGACCAGCCAGGACAACATAGCAAGACCTCGTCTCTAAAAAAATTTAAAAATTAGCCAGGTGAGGTGGTGCACACCTGCAGTCCCAGCTACTCAGGAAGCTAAGGCAGGAGGATTGCTTGAGCCTAGAAGTTCAAGATTACAGTGAGCTATGATCTAGTCACTATACTCCAGCCTGGGTGACAGAGCAAGACCCTGTCTCTAAAAGTAAATAAATAAATAATACATTTTTTAGAAAAATGACCCAAGAGAGACTTCTCATCCCTTCCACCATGTGAGACACAGGGAAAAGTCTCTGTCTATGAGCCAGAAAGCAGGTTCTCACCACACACCAAATCTGCTAGTGCCTTGACCTTGGACTTCCAAGCCTCCAGAACCATGGGAAATAAATTTCTGTTGTTTATAAACCACCCAGTTTATTGGGGTGAACTCCCCCACAGCGCTGCCCTGAGGTGGCGACGTCTCTCTTAGCTCCTCTCTGGCTAACTTTGTGGAGCCGAGCGCCCTACGTCCTGCTGCGTAACCACCACCATTTGGAGCCCAACTACTGCGGTGCAACCCAGCCTAACCCGACTAGACAGGCCCCGCGGCACAAGCCCCTGGGAAGGGCAGCCGTCTGTTTCCCCACCATCCCCAGCGCCTGGCACAGTCCACTCAGTAAATGCCTGTCGAAGGAACAAATGAGTGGGCGCAACCTTCCCTCCTCGTGCACAGCCACCACAGAAGACGAAGAGTGTCAGCGAATGGAATGGCGACGAAAGGCTTCTGTGGATTAAAATTTTGCTTTTCAGTTAATAACTTAGAAGAGACTGTGATTATAACAATTTTCTTAAAAATCTGAGAATCTAAACTCTAGAAGCAACTGAACAATGGAACTGAATGATTCGCCAAGGCTGTGGTCATTGGGGTTTCCATGCACTGTGTACGGGGGGACGTGGATTGCGACGCCCAACCTGGAAATGTCACCTGCTCTCCTGGGTAACACATGAGTCGTGACGATCCTTGGCCGTTTTATGTTTTGGACAGTAGCGAATGTTTGGAAAAGTTGAATCATAATTGTGCAAATATTTTTTTCTAGCCCATTCTTTAATCCGTGTAATGGAAAGAAAAGACAGTAGATTAAATCATGGTGTTGGGAATAGACCAAGTGTTTTTTTTTAATGGTTATTTTCTTTTGAGTTTAGATCTAGTTTGGAAACAGGATTAGTTCAGAAAAGGTCATATTTGGGGCATTAGAAATAAAATAGGTTATATTGTAAATTACGTCATAATAATAATAACAAATAGAAAAGGAAGATGGGAGAGGATGAAGAGATGAAAATGAGAAAGGGGAGGAGAGTCGATTTTGATTTGCACCCACGCTCTCTAATTCTTCAGTCTGGAAAATGCAGACTGTGTCCTTGGGAACCCTGAGCCTCTCTTCCCTGCACTGGCTTCCTCGGTCCGGCCCTTTCGACAGCTCCTTGTGCAGAGGTTCTGAGGCAGCTCTGGGATGTCAGGGAGCAGCAGGCGTTCCAGAGCCATGGTAGCCATGACTGGCACCGGGAGACCTTGGCCAGCTGACATTGCTTCCTGAACCTCAGTTTCCCAAGCTATGAATGGGCTCACACCCTTACTGCATAGGCCCTTGCGGGGCAAGGGGAAGCAGGCAGTGGGTGCCATCCACGGCTTTCTTCCTCCCACCTCTGGCTGAGGAGCAGCTGCCATTTATCAGAGCGGTGCCTGCGGGGTGAGGACAACCGCTTTGATCAGGACTTTGTCTTTGTTGTTAATATAGTCTAAAACTTCTGGGTTGTTTTATCATTTAGATGAGCCTGTCATCATCTAAAGTAAGGTAATTTCAGACAAGATGATGGCAAGGTTGGGGGGAGGTTCAGAGCAACAAAACTCCAATGATGTCATCTAAACTCATTCATTTATTCATTTACTCAACAAATATTTACAGAGCACCTACCATGTGCCTGCTCTAGGCTCTGGGCATATAAAGTGAATACAATGGGCAAAGGTCAACACTTGCCTTTGAATGGGGAAGGATGGCAATAAGCAGAAAAACAAACAAGGTAATGAGGGATTAGAGCTACATTTTGGAGAAAACAAGGCCGGTGTAAGAGAGAGGTGAGCGGGAAAGGCAAGGCTTGGGAAAGGCAAGGCTTAGGACAGCCGTGGGGAGAAGGATCCAGCTGCGAAAGATCCAGAGAGGGCCCCACACCCTGAGGAAGGGAAAGGCTTGCAGGTGGCCGAGGCGTTGAACTGGGGTGTGTGTGGCAGAGGTCAGAGCGAGGCAGGGCCCAGATCACACAGTGCCTTGCAGGTCGATGTGTGGACTTGAGGATTTATTCCAGGTACAAGTGGAGGTCATCTTAACATTTTAACCAGAGGGCAGTGTTGGGAAAATATAATTAAAAACAAAATCTCCCAACCCAGGAAAACCTCTCCACGAAGGTAGTAGAGAAAGGAAAGTTTTTTTACTGACCTAGCACTAAGCCGGAATGTGGTGCATTACGGGCAATTTGCTAAGCAGATGTGGCTTGATGCAAACGTATATTTGAGATAATCGATAACCAGTCCTCAGTAAGAGGACTTGACAGCATCGTCTGTCACACAGTTCATCCTGATGGATCTGGGCTGAATTGTGTCCCCCAAATTCCTATGTTGAAGCCCCAACCCCCAGAACCTCAGAACGTGACTGTATTTGGAGACGGGCTCTTTAGAGAGGTGATTAAGGTAAAATGAGGTCAATTAAAACAAGTATTAACAAGGTCTATACTTTGGAAAAGGAGAGCGTCATTCCTCAGGAAGGGCGGCAGCCTGCCGGGTGGCCTGTCTGTGCTCCATTGCCCTTCCGCCTTCTGCAGCGGGGCAACACGCCGCAAAGACCCCACCAGATGCTGGCGCCATGCTCTTGAACTTCTCAGCCTGCCGAACCGTGAGCCAAATAAACTTCTATCGTTTATAAATTACCCAGTCCGTGGCATTCTGTCATAGCAGCAGAAAATGGAGTGAGTCATCGGCCCTAGCAAACTAATACACTAACTTTACCTGGCAATGGGGTGACCATCTGTGTTAGCTAATTGGCTTTATCCAGAGGAAAAAAGCCTTGTCATATCTTTATGGCAGGAGGTAACTTTGCAGCTTGGCCAGATGTGCCCATGGGAAGTTCAGCTCCTGCCCACGCAGAGGAACTGGGAGACGGGGGTGCTGTCTCCCTTGACAGCCACATTTCAAAGAGATGCCTCCCAGGCCCACGAGAAAGACATTTCTGGCTCTTAACGCTGACAAGAGCCTTATTTAGCTCCTAAAAAGATTTACACACATTTCAAAGAGATGAAGAAAGAACTTACAATGACGAGTTTTCCAAAGTAAGTGTTCTAAGACAAGGAAGGGGAAGGAAATATCTTTCCTCATTTTCAACAGGGATAATTAAGTCTCTTACTTTTAAAGTTTGATTTTGCCCTTACACTGGTTTTTGTTTTAGGAGTATCATCTGGGTGCTCAGTGAAGAACAAACCACGGGGAACAAGCGTAGAAGAAAGAAGGCCACCTGGGAAGCTTTGGATGGTGCTCAGGCCGGGGGAGGGACGGTGAAAACGCACAGTTGGGCACATTTCGTGACAGCTGGAGGGGCTCCCCTGAGGCTTGCTGAGGTCTTGGCTGAGCAGGAAATCCAGGCGCTGAGGGTAATGCCTAAGTCTTGCCTCCACCGTCTCTCTGGGGGTGATGCCACATCAGGAAAGCACGGCTGAGAGAGGCCTAAAGAGTTCTTCTTCAGGCACATAAGCAGTAAGTCCCTACTGAGACTCCAAGTTCATGGGTCACGTAGGGAGTTGGAGCTGGAGACTAATTTGGGAGCGGAAGTTTGTGGGGAGAACCAACTGGGGTCCAGGAGCCTGGATGAGAGAGTGTTGGAAGGAGAGTGTGGTCAGACAAGGCAGGGCGGCGGCGGCGGGAAGGTGGTGGGAGGCCCGGGGCGGCCCTGAGGCTGTGGGATCGACCCCCTGGCCAAGAGGTCCTGGTCTGACAGGCGATGGAGGGTCACCTGGACGGGCTGGGCTGGGGGAGGGAGGGACGTGCTCTTCGAGAACAGACAGCTGTTCAGGTGAGTCTTGCCGGGAAGGGGAGAAGAGAAATGGGGCCATCAGCGGAGGGAGGAGCTGGTTGTGAGTGTTTTGCTACCACTCAGCTATCTGGGTAGCCGCACAGTCACAGGCGCGCACGGAAACACCCCAATCACACAAAATAGTTCAGTCTCTGCCCCTGCCGCCCCCACTAGAGGGAAGGAAACACAGGTAACAGCTCAAGGACTTTTCCCGTTGTTTGGGTTTGGGTGTGCTTTAAATTAGGTGAAGCTGGACATCACGCCTGTAGTCCCAGCACTTTGGGAGTCTGAGTTGGGAAGATCACTTTGAGGCCAGGAGTTCAAGGCTGCAGTGAGCTATGATGACGCCACCGCACTCCGGCCTCAGTGACAGAGTGAGACCTCGTCTCTAAAATAATAAATAAATAAGTATTAATAACAAGTGTGAGCCGTAGTGAAGAGGAACGGCCACGGACAGCAGAGACTGAGGGTGCAGAAGACGGAGGTCAGGAGCAGACACGGGGGCGGGGCCAAGTGGAGGGTCGGCCCTTGCTGGGGGCAGAGACAGGGCAGGAGAGGGTGAGGCCTCAGACATGGCCTGGCCCACCCGCTGGCGGCCTGGGGCTCTGTGCTGGCACAGAGCAAGCTCAGGCAAAGTGGCCTCCGCATGGCGGACGCAGCAGGCAGGTCCAGCCCCCGCAGGTCTCTCCCCTGCCTGGCCCAGGTGGAGCTGCTTCTTGGCTCCTGCTCTGACCAGCCCCTGGGACCCACGCCCTGCTTCAGATGTCCCTCCCTGAACCCTGTCCTTGTTTCTCAGATCCCCGAGGTTAGACCCAGGGCCGCTGCTGCCTAATGTAACAATGCAAAGCTGCCGGGGACCCTGCGAGTCCTGGTGCTAACCCGGCTGCCTGTCCTCCCCGCGCGGCACTCTGCGTCGCCCAGGGGGGTCGTGCTGCCTAGCCCGGAGGGACCCCTGCTCTAGAAGCCAAACCCAGTGTGAAAAAAGCTTGTCAGTCCCCTGTTTCTGAGCCACTTTATCAAGAAGGCTGAGACCCCCGGCCCAGAGTCTAAGACAAATGTCACCCGACACCATGGGCTCCTGGCACCAGGTCCTGTGGGCTGGGGAGAGGGTCTGGGTGGGTCACCAGGACCAAACCGCGTGGGGCAGTGGGACTGGTGGGACAGGGCAGGGCGGGGAGTGTGCAGGAAAGAAGCCCCGTGTGCACATGTCGCCGAGCTAGAAATCTTTATTGGTCTCTATGTGTCTAGCAAGGGGCGGGAGGGACTCGAGGAGCGGGTACCGGGGTCCCTCTGGAGTTGAGTGTGCGCAGGTCCGCAGCGGGGAGAGCAGGTCTCCGAGGGGCAGGAGAGCAAGCCGGGGCTCTGCACTCTGGGGGAGCACACCCCAGGGGTCCAGGTGGAGCAGCCCCCCTCAGTGCCAGGTCACCTGTGAGGAAGGACACAGAGCAGGCAGTGAGGCCCCAGGGCCGGCCCAGCCCTGTGCAGCCCCGGCTCCCCACAGCCGCCCTTTCTCCCTCACCTTGGCCTGGCCCGGCGGGTATCTGGCTTTGAGGGCCTCCTCATTCAGCAGAGACCTCACCAGGCAAGAGCGGCGGTGAGAGAAGGTCTCGAAGCTCTTCTTGCCATGGTAGGACCCCATGCCACTGTACCCTGCAGGTGGAGCCGGCTCAGGCCCAGGTGTCCTGCCCTCGGGACACCCAGGCTTCCCTCTCCGCCCTATCTGGGTGTACCCTGGAGCCCCAGCACCCGCTCCAGGTTCTGAGCCTCCTGGGGGTGGCCCATCCCTGGAGTGTCCCCCAAGGTGTCCACACCAGGGACAACAGAGAGAGTGCCCGAAAGAGTCTAATCCCAGCTAGGCCCCTAAATGGCTGTGTGACCTCCTCCATGAAAGGGCTGGCTGCAGCAGGTGACCTCTAGGACCCTCTAGGCTCCGGGGTCCAATATGGCTGACGGATGTGCAGGCAGAGGCCAGAGGCCCAAACAGGAGATGTTAGTGGGAGCCGGAGGCCCGCTGCTCCGGCCTCTCCCGAATCCCCTGAGGGAGTGTGCCCAGCCCTGGGGTGCCGCGAAGGGGTGGGTAGGCGTGAGCCCAGCCCAGACTCACCCACGCCCCCGAAGGGCAGCGTGTGCACCGTGATGTGCACAATGACATCATTGGCCGTCACGCTACCGCTTGACGTCTCTGCGATCATCTTCTTAATCACCTGCACAGAGACCCAGCCGCTGGCCTCAGTCTCCTACCCCCAGGACGCCCCAGGTCACCCTCCCCGCCCTGTCTGGGCGAGGCCTGGAGCTGCAAGGACATGGGCTGGTGCAGGTGGCGACCCCGCGCTGTCTTCTGCCCTCCTGCAAGTCACAGTCCCCAGCTCCGCGTGAGGAACGCATGACAGCGACCGCCCCAGCTGTGTGTGAGGAGCCCCTCGCTCGCACACAGGTGATGCTGCTGTCCTGATCTTAAAGACACCGCGAAAGTGGCTCAGAAAGGTTCAGTGACGTGCCCAAGGCCACACCGCTGGTGAGCAGTGAACTCATGTTTGAACTCAGGTCCGGGGCCCCCTGGCCCTGTGCCCCAGAGCCCCAGGCCCTGGGAGGAGGCACCCAGGCCCACCTTGTCGTTGTTGGAGAACACGTAGAGAGCCAGGGGCTTCTCGCGCTGGTTGATGAACTGCACGGCCTCCTCCAGGCCGCGCACGCACACGATGGGCAGCACGGGCCCGAAGATCTCCTCCTGCATCACCGGGGCCTGGGGCTCCACGTCCGTGAGGATGGTGGGGGCTGCGGCAGCACACGAGCAGGGTCAGCCGCGCTGCCGCCGGCAAGGACAAGCACCTGGACTCCTGCCTGAACCCTCCTCCAGGGGAAGCCGCCCGGCGTAGAGAGGGCGGGGACCCCGGGAGCTCTTCCCACGGCCCCCACCGCGTCCTGGCTCCATCCTGGCAGACCACAGGGGACAACTATGACTAACCTGTACTGGGGTGACCCCAGGTCTGCCTCCAGGGGCCAGGCGCTGCACCCGCCAGCCACCTGAGCCCCTGCCAGAACTCTTCTGTCTCGACAAATTGGGGGCCACATGGGCCCGTCTGGTGACCCACCTGCCTGGGACACTGGTGGCCCCTCACCCTCAGCACACCTGGGGCCCCTGTGGCCTCTGCCGTTCCACCTCCTGCTGCTGCTGCAGGGTGGGGGAAGATGAAGCCCCCGTGTCTCTGGGCGTTGTGGGGAGAGGGGCTTCCTGGAGCTGTGCTTGGCCCCTGTCTGCTGAAGGCCCAGGGTTTATGAAAGCGACTTATGCCACCATGCAGTTACAGCTGTTGTCGAGTATCTGTGCCCACTTGCTGCAAACTTGAGGGGCCCCCGGTAGCCCAGGCAGGTGGATGGTGCTCTTTGTGGGGGGCACACACCTATGTAGCGGGTGGCAGCGTCCCCGGTGCCCCCGAGGGCCACCTTCTGGCCCTCTATCAGGGCCATCACACGCTGGAAGTGCCGGGCGTTGATGATTCTTCCGTAGTCCCGGGACTTCCTGGCATCTTCCCCATAGAACTCCTGTGGAGGAGGGGCAGGGGCTCCGGGTAAGGACGTGGACCCTCGGCACAGCCAAGGCCACACAGATGGGCCTCAGCAGTGACTGGGTGGCGGGGTTCTGGGTGGAACTTTTCTCTTCTTCTTTATGCTCTTTAATCTTTTCCAAATTACCTACAGTGAATGTGCATTACTTTTATGCCCAGAAGGAAAGAAATACGGGGTTTCTGAAAGCCCTAGAAGCCAGTCGAGGTGCCTCGCCCACCTTGTGCCTGCAGCTCCTCGCCCCACCCTCCCCACCCGCAGGGCCAGCACTCACTTTCAGTGACTTTTTGAGCTTCTCCACAATTTGGCTCTGGATCGAGGGGTCACAGAGGATGTAGTCAGGGGCCACGCAGGTCTGGCCGCTGTTCATGAATTTCCCCCAGGCGACACGTCTGTGAAAATCCCAGACCAGACTGAGTCCAAAAGGCTCGGGGAGTTCCCTGAGAACACGCATCTCACTCCGTGCACTCAGGGCCAGGTGCAGTGGCCTTAGCCCTGGAGGGGAGCTCGCGGGTCAGCAGAAGCCACAGGCTGTGACTTTGCCACCAGTGAGCCCGCCTTAGTGGCCCACTCACTTCTAAACACTGGAGCAGACCCAATGCCCCAACCATGGTCACGGCCGTCCTCGCCTCACTGGTGACTGGTGGGGAATTTCTAGAGGATGTTAAGGGTGGGTGGCCTTTGCGCCTCTCTGATCATGCTCCTAGAGCCCTGCAGGGCCAGGTGTCACTGTTACTCTCGGCCCCGCCGCATCTCTGGGGGCTGCACATGTGGATATGGGGTGGCTGGAGCTCTGGCTAGGGTTAGAAAGTGTAGCTGTGAGTCCTGCCACAGACCCTGAGCAGTGCTGTCCCTTCGCCCCCCTGGGCCTGTCCTCCAGATCTCGGATCACCCTGTCCTGGCAGAGGGCTGGGCCCAGTCGAGTTCTCCGTGTCCTGAATGTCCTACAATTGCTTTCCCTGCTTGCAGCGCCACGTCCCTGGGGATGCTCTGCAGCGGGCAGAGCTCAGCCTGGATCCCCCTCCAGAAAGCTTCCTGGGCTCCCCATGCCTCTTCTGTGCACAGGGTCCCCACGAGGCAGTCTGTGCTACTGAGAGCGGGACCACAGCCTGAGGCGCCGTCCCTGTGCTGGAAGGCAGACAAAGGGCTGCTGCCCGGACAGGCCCTCGCCCCCTCACCGGCAGGCCACGTCCAGATCGCAGTTCTTGTCCACGTAGCAGGGGCTCTTTCCCCCCAGCTCCAGCGTGACGGGGGTCAGGTGCTTGGCAGCCGCCGTCATGATGATCTTCCCCACCCCTGTGCTGCCTGTGTACAGGATGTGGTCGAACCTCTCCTTGAGCACCTCCGTGGTCTCGGGGACACCCCCGTTGATTACTGGGAACAGATCCTTTGACAAAGAGAGAGGGGAGGTTCAGCAAAGACCAGACCCTCCCCGCTGCTGCAGGCCTGGGAGGACAGTGGGCCAGACAGGCAGCCCCACAGCCCCACAGCTTGGCACCCCTCCCAGGCGGCCAGTGACAAGTAGACCCCCTCTCCCAGCTCAGGGGCTCTAGTCACCCCAATGGGGAGGGCATCTGCTAGGGGCCATTCTCACCCCGCCCCACGTCTTGGCCCTTTGCTGCAAGAATTTGCTATTTCTCAACCCCTGAAGACTTGGCCCCCACATAGTGATCCTTGAGCCCTGGAGGGTGCCTTACCTTGTCCAGGTACTGAGGGATGATGGTGGCCAGCAGGTTCGCCACGTTCTCACTCAGCTCCGAGGGCTTGAGGACCACTGCGTTCCCTGCAGAGCACTCGGAGTCAGGCCTGTGCCCAGACTACCCCAGCCGAAGGTTCTGCCCTCCCAAGACTAAGCCTGGAGCCTCCCTTCCACCGTCTGTGACCACGGAAGAGATGCTGGCACATGAGCACATGCCACAGGAGCACACAGGCACACACGGGCACATGCCATGGGAACACACATAGAGCACACCCAGGCACATGCTGGCCCGAGCTGCACCACCTGGCCCTGGAGTCGCTGAGATGTTGGGGAAGAGAGAAGGAGAAAGGGGAGAGGAGTTCTCGGGGTCTGGCTGGGAGAGCAGCGCTCGCCCCTCTTAGTAAGGACACCCTGATATAGACTAGGGGGAGCAGCTGCTCCCACACAGACGGGCAGGGAGAGACAGGACCCTCCTTGTCTTTGGGGTGGATACCTGCGCCTGGCTGGACCTTGGGCACAGGGAGGCCTGGCTGAATAGTTTGGCCCCTGCAGCCTCCTGTGAGACCCACCAGTCGTTATCTGACCCTGGCCCCCTCTTCCCACAGGCCTGAGCCCCTCCCGTGGGGGACGGTGCCCCTGACGATTCTCCCCCTGGACCGGAGCCCACAGGACCTGCAGCGATGGCGCCCACCATGGGCTGGATGGTGAGGTTGAAGGGGTAGTTCCAGGCGCCAATGATGAGGACCACACCCAGGGGCTCCGAGTGGATGTAGGCCTCATCCTGCTGGGTCTGCGGGGTCTTCTCCACGGGCTCGTCCGCGGCCCACTCAGGGAGCTTCTCGATCATGTGGTCGATCTCCTCCAGGACGTACACCACCTCCTCGTAGTAGGAGTTCCACTCATTCTGCAGCGAGGGGCAAGAGCAGGGAGTCCCCAGTGCTCAGCTGCTCAGGGAGGCCCGGGGTGGCGGGCAGCCAGGGAAGGCACCAGGCGGAGCAGAGCTGGGGATGAGCCATCGGGCCAGTGGGTCTGCGAGGGCCCCTTCTGCCAGGCTGGGGCCCAGGCGGGTTTGCATGAGTCAGAGCCAGGCTTGGGCAGGGGTATTGATTTGAAAGTCACAGGTGAGCGGATGGTTGTCTGGGAAAGCTTATGGACCAAAGTGAAACTGGGACCCAGGAAGGAGCCCTGAGACCACCTCGAAAAAGTGGGGACAGGGAAGAGGCTGCCCAAGAAAGTTAAGAGAAAAGCCAGGAGACCCTCAGCAGGGGGAGGGCGGCAGCGGGCAGGAGACCACGGGCTGCCGGGCGCTCAGGGGAGAGCAGAGAGGAGGTGCAGAGAGCGGATACGCATCTCTTTCCGGAACTTAACGGAAACTATAAAGTCAATGAGTGGGCTTTCTTTTCTTTCCTTTTTTATTTTTTAGAGACAGGATCTTGCTCTGTCACCCAGGCTGGAGTGCAGTGGTGTCATCATGGCTCACTGTAACCTCAAAGTCCTGCGCTCAAGCGATCCTTCTGCCTCAGCCTCCTGAGTAGCTGGGACTACAGGGCCGCGCCACCACGCCCGGCCAATATTTAAATGTTCTGTGCAGACCCGGTTTCACTGTGTTGCCCAGGCTGGTCTCAAACTCCTGAAGGGATCCTCCCCTCCCACCCTGGCCTCCTAAAGTGCTAGGATTACAGGGGTGAGGCCACCATGCCTGGCCAATTTTCTTGTATTTTGTTTTGTTTTGTTTTGTTTTAAGATGAGAAGTCTTGGGAGATTTCTTTAAAAATGCAGGAGAAAGAAGGTACTGGTGCAGTCAGGCCCAAGTCAGCAGGGGGATGGGCTCCAGCACTCTAGACCCCCAGAGGCACTGTCCCAGGCAAGACGCAGTGGGGAAGCAGGCGCAGGCGGGGTGGGGCGCAGGGGGAGGCTTTGTGAACCCAGAGGCTCTGCTTTCGCTCCCGGCAGGGATGGAACTGCCCCTGTGAGGATGGGAAGGGAGCGGGAGGCCATGTGCCGCGGGTGCCAAGCTATGCTGTCCCCTGGCGTGGAGAACCAAGTGGTCCTGCGCGGGCTGCGGTGAGGACTGAGGGGACCAGAGCGCAGGGCGTCAGGGCAGCAGGAGAGTTGGAATGGTGGCCTCATGCTACAGGCTGGAGGCAGAAGCTGGGCCAGGAGGGAACCGCGACACAGGCAGACCGGGTCAGCCCGACCGAGGTGCGCGCGGCGTGCGGCGGGACTCAGGTAGAGAGGGCGATGCGCCCCATCTCCGGGCTGATGGGCTGGGTAAGCCCCAGTCCTTTGGCCTTTCCAGGCCGCGCTCCCCCTCTGTCACAAGGCAGGACACTGCGCCTGCGGCGGTCCCATCGGCCCGCTGTCCCCACCACGCGCGGCCGCCCCGCGGGGGCACCTTGTGGAGGTCCGCGGCCAGCGCGCCCGCGATGTCCTGCCGGCGCTCCTGGATCATGCGCCGCAGCGCCTCCAGCTGCTGCACCCGGAACTGCAGCGGGCGGGTCCTGCCGGACGCGAAGGCCTCCCGGGCCCGCTGCACCGCATCGCTGATCTTGCTCATGGTACCTAGGGACAGAGAGCACCTTGCAGCAGCCGGGGCAGGACCGGCACCCCCAGCCGGAGCTGCGCCCTGGTTCCAGCCCTGTCGCAGGCACCCGGGCACTCGCTCGCGGCCACTGCTCTCCACCGCCTGGTGTCATAGGAAGGGGAAGACCTCCCCCGGAGCCACGCTGGGCCCCGGGACAGCGGCCTTCCCGCTTCTGCCTTCTCATCAGCTCCCTAACTCAGCCATCTATCTGGGCCCTTCCGGCTGTCGCGATAGGCCCCTCGGTGGATGACACTCCTTGCAGTGAGGCTATCCCCAGCTGGTGGTGGCTTCCTAGCAGTGTGCTGGGGGCGGGGCCTTTCCCGGCCTCTCTCCAGTCTCACTCTGCCTGTACCTGCTTGCAAAGCTGGTGACACTCCCAGGCAAGCACTCCCAGAGCTCTGCACACCCAGGCAGCCACTCTCCAGATTATATGGGAGGAACACAAGTCAGGGCGCCACACCCACGCTGACAAAAGAAAACCCGGCACAGCCTTCTGGCTCAGCCATTGTTCTCCAAAGCACTGGGCACTCGCCACAGCGGAACCAGGCCTAGTGTTTAGACCAGAGTGTGCCACACCTGTGAGATGCACACCAAAGTTTCGCAGAGGTTCGGAGTTCCAGGTGCAAGTGTGGAGGTGAGTCCTGCTACCAGTACAAGAAACCACACTGGCAAATTGGGGCAGCCCTTCTGGGCGCAATTTGGCGCTATCTAGCAAAAGCCTTTCCAACATATTTCTCTGTGACACAGAAGGCCCACGTTCAGGAGTTTGTAGTGACTACAGCGTTCCTTAACCTTCATGAGTAAAAGTCATGACAGTTTGTGTGTAACAGGGGACACTGGGAACACCCTAAAGGCCCGTCGGGAGGAGACAGTTGGAGCGGACCCTGCTGCACCCGTGCGACAGGCTGTGCGGTGTCCAGCGCGGAGACGGAGCAAGTTACTCAGCATGTTCCTAACAGCCCTGTCTGCACCGGCTGTGTCCTGGGCACCAGGCGTTAGGCTTGTGTGTGCATGTGTGTGGGTGTGTATGTGCGTGTGCTCACGCATGCAAGAAAGGACCAGAAGGGTAGCCCGCAACATGATGGGAACATTGGTGGGGTGGAGTTATTGGCGATCTTTGCTTTTATCTGCTTGAGTGTTGGACTTTCTTGCAATGAACTTGTATTTTTTAAATGTTTGTTACGTTTTTGAATAGGCAATACATGCTCATGGAACAAAATTATAAAAGATACAAAAGGGAACAAAGAGAAAAGTAAGTCTCCCTCTTCCCTTCTCTGCAGGGAAGCCACTACGACCAGTTCCTTACTCCCAGAGACACCGAACCACTTGCAGGCATGGCATAACTTTTAACATCAGGGAAAACACAAGGCTATTTCCATTTTGCAAAAAAAAAAAAAAAAAAACCCTACATATATAACACATGATTATGTCATAGATAGATACAGCTAAGGATGTTGATCCTGCTTGAGTTCCAGCAAATGGCTCTGAGCCTTGGGTGGCCTCCCAGACCCGGTGCTGACCCCGGCCCCAGCCCTGGCGTTCTGCATGGGCAGGGGAACCCGCTGGTATCCAGGGTGCCCCAAGCCTGGCGGGCCATGGCTCCCTCCCTAGGATGGTGGGAGGCTGAGGGTCCCTCAGTGGAACTCCCTGGCCCTGAAGACTAGGCCCCTCCCCCTGACCACGACCCAAACCATAGAGCCCCACAGGAAGGCCCCTTCTATGGTCAAACCAGGACAACAGCCTTGGTTACCTGCCACCACCAGCCACCAAGGCAGGCGGCCCAGGTGGGAGGAGACTGATGTGAGTGAGTGGGGGCCGGGCTCACCCCCCACCATCACCACTCAGAGCCATGGTCTCTGGGAAGGACAGCTGCCCCGGGCCTCTTCTGTGAAACAGGGCTACCTACAGTGCCCTGCCACGGAGTCGTCACACAGACTCACAGACACACAAAACATCTCATGTGGCGCCTGGCTCCGGAACGGGACTCTTCTCCAAAAGCCAGTGGCCCTAGCCCTGCACACCTGAGCCCACTCCCCTCGCCTGTGCCGACTCTGCTGCTGTCCCGGGCATGTCCCCTGACCCCCATCACCCCTTCCATCCTCGCAGAGACTCTGGTGGCGCCGGCGAAGAAGGGACAGTTGTGAGTGCGTTTTACAGATGAGGAAAGTGAGCCTGAAAAACGTGAATGCCCTGTTTTTGGTCTCGTGGTTGGCAAGTGGCAAGTCAGGGGCCACGCTGAGCCATCTCTGCTGTCCCTGGGTGCGTGGAGGAGGCCGCCAGCACATCTAGGCTCTCGCCCGACGGCCACTGCAGTGCCCCTGCTCCACGGACCTGGGGACCTGCTGGAGCTGGGGACAGCGGAGCTGCCGGAGACCCAGGCCCCCAGAGAAGGCAGGGGACGCTTGGCCCTTAGGGCCTCCGCTCCACCTAGATACTCCTTCCGAGGAAAAAAACCTAAGGGCCAGGGACGGGGGAGGATTACCTTTGACGCAGCCTCTTCCAGTGGCTGGAGCTCCTGGAATGAGCTCGAGCCAAGCGGGGACTTATTTAAGGACCCTCCTCCCCCGCCCCCCCCCCCCAGTCAGCCCTTGGAGTCCCTGCCCAGGAAGTTTGCGTGACAAGAAAAAAACAATATGCAAATGCAGGGCGTAGCATAATCCGGCCCTCTGCTCCCTGCAGCCCTGGTTTTGGGGATTAGGTCCCGGTTGTCTGCTTTTGTTCTACTCTGAAGTGCAAGGATGTGTGTGAAGCTGGGACGGGGCTCACGGCCAGTCTTCAAAGCAGCTGGGCGTTTGCCCCGGGTGTGGGGCCCTCCCAGACCGCCACAGCACCCTTGCCAGGCACTGCTCTCCCGCTCCCCGGTTACATAAGGTCGGCATCGGGTGAGCCGCGAGTCACAGAGAGCGTGCACACAGCTCCCCGACACACACGACGGCCACCACCGCACCGGTTCATGCCCTGCTCAGCTTCCCCCAGCCCTGTGCACAGGTGCAAGGGCCTCATTGAGGCCAACACCCCAACCTTGGGGAGCCACAGGCTGGGGCTTCCTACCAGGTCCCCACTGATGTGGGGGTCTGCCCTCTTGTTGAGTAGCGGGGTAGGGGGCCCGCCCAGTGAGAACTGCAGGAAGCTCCCTCTGCGTGGGAGATGCTTGGGAAGGGAGGAATCCAGAAGGCCCCTTCCTCTCTGTTTGACAGATGTTTGCTGAGCTCTGCTCTGTGCCACTCCGTGGGGACGAGGCAGACATGGTCACTCCTCACACCTCTAGCGCTACCATGGACTCGGCCCCTTCCTGCCAGACACTTCCTGCCCCTCCCTGCCTGCAGGCTGTTCTCCCGCATCGGGTGTCCTTGCCTCCCATTTCACACAGGGTCCCTGCAAGATGTGCTCTTGCCCTCCCACCTCTCTCGCCTGGAATGCCCTTCCCCATCTAGCCACCCGCATGGCTGTGCTCGAACATGACAGGTGACATAGCATCGCTCTGTCCTCTTCCTCCACTGTTTCTTCTCCAGAGCATTTATATATATATATACCCCTGTCGCATGCTACCTGTCTACTTATGCTGCTTCCTACCTGTCCCTTTGCCTGTGCCAGCTAGAATTTGATTTATTCACTGCTGAAACCTCCAGCACCTGGAATAGTGGCAGGCACAAAGTAGATGCTCAACAAATATTTATTGAATGATGGTATAAACAGAAAATTTCAAAATAATATGAAACGGTAGTGCCCAGGGTATGCAGAGGATGCTAGAGGGGCTCAGACGAGAGTCCCATAGGAGGGAACGTTGTCCGAGCTGAGTGAGAGGTATTCGGGCAACGAACAGCAAAAGCAGAGGCGGAGAGGCAGGAAACAGAGCAGTGTGTCCGCTGCAGTTTGTCGCTGATGGGTGTGACTTGTACGCTGTCACAGCAGGAGGCAGATGAAGGATGCCCTGGGAGGCCTGTGGGCAGGGCCGGGCTGGGGGTGGGGAGCACCGAGGGGCATAGCAGACAGACACAAGTCTGATACGTTCATTTTGGAGAGTCCCCATGGACAGCACGCAGGGGTAAAGAGGTCTAGATTGAAAGCCGCAGCTTCTAGCAATGCAGGCAAGAAATCATGAGACCCCAAGCGAGACTGACAGAAAAGGGAAACATTCCAGAAAGAGTAGAAGGAAACATCAGCGGGACCTAGTGCCTGGGGTGCCTGGACTAGGGGTGGGCTCGAAGTGGGGCACCCCCTGACATGGGGAAGACCAGGGGATGGACCAGGCCTGTGGTGCCAGTCTCTCCCCGTGTCTGGTGGCGGCACCTGATTCTCTTGGAGGTGACCCCTTCCCCTCTGCTTGAAGGCTTGGTGAGGTGGCCAACTAGGCATCCTGCTCCAGGCTAGCCAGGGGTGGGGTGGCCCCCTGAGGCCTCCCTGATTCTCCCGGAACGGAACATGGACCTAGGAGGCGAGGGCCACAGGTGAGGCCGGAGGCCTGCGAGCTGATTCATCGGGACAGCGGCTTCAGATGGCCTCCCGCCCCTCCCCAAGGGTCTACCCGGAGCAAAGACCTGCCGAATGCGTATGAACAGGATGACAAGCACATTTGGCGAAAAAGACGTCCACGGGATAAGTTTCGCAACTCACTGAAGCCGACCTCTTTAGGCGAATTATTTTGGAAGGAATTTCACTTTGCGAAGTTCTTCGATGCCCGTTGCCTCATTAGGATCCCAAACCACGGTTGGAGATTCTTTCTTTTTGTCGATAAGGGACAGACGTGCACACGGGGGGTAAGTTCTAGCCCCGCACTGTCTAGCCGTGGCGCTGGGGAAAGATCCCTCCCCAGGCCCGACGTTCCCATCAGTTAAAAGAGTTGTGCTGCAAAAGGCAAATGTCACCCGCTCTCACAGGTGGGAGCTAAAACAGCGGCTCCGTGAAGACAGAGAGTAGAACGGTGGTCGCCGGAGGCCGGGAGGGGTAGCAGGGCAGGGATGCAAGAGGCTGATCAATGGGTGCAGGAATACAGATAGATCAGTAGGGTGATTACAGTCAACAATAATCTATTGCATACTTCAAAATAGCTAGAAGAGAATGATTCAAACGTTCCTAGCACGAAGAAAAGATAAATGTTTAAAATCATGAATATCTCAATTACCCTGATTTGATCATCGCACATTATATAAATGCATCAAAATATCAAATGTACCCCGAAAATACGTACATCTATTACATATCAGTTAAAAAGAAAGAGCTGTGCCCAAATCTCCAGCCGTGGTTTGGGATCCTAATGAGGCAACGGGCATCGAAGAACTTCGCAAAGTGAAATTCCTTCCAAAATAATTCGCCTAAAGAGGTCGGCTTCAGTGAGTTGCGAAACTTAGCCCGTGGACGTCTTTTTCTCTAAATGTGCTTGTCATCCTGTTAATACGTATTTGGCAGGTCTTTGCTCCCGGTAGACCCTTCAGCCCGCAGTGGCTTGTGTGTCTCTCTCCCTCCCTGAGCGGCCTTCCCTCTCATTGCCCACAGGCCCCCCGCCCTCCTGCCCTGCCCACTGCCTGGTGGACCCCCTCCCCTCCCATCCACAGGTGTCACCTCCCACTGAGGTCCACGGCAGCTGGCTGGGGGTCCTTCACACATGAACTTCCCAATGAGGCACCATGAGTGAGGCTGGTGGACCCGGGCAGGTTGACCGCCAGGGCGTGGCCAGGGCAAGGATGATGAGGGTACGATGGAGGGGGTGGGGCAGGCTGAACGTGGCTTCACCCAACTGCACATCCCTTCTGAGCTAGGATGGATCACTCCTGGGCCCCCTCCAATTCCTGCAGTCAGCAGGTGGGGTCCTGGCTCACAGCTCTTTAATGCCCAAAGGCGAGTTGGGAGAGGGCACTGGTTTTTGTCATTTCCAAAGCGCCGCCTTGGTGGGGCATGAAGTGAGCAGAACTGGCCGAGCCCCAGCACCTTCCCCCGCTGCCTCTGCGCCTTCTGGGGAAGCTTGGGAAAGGACTCGGGGCCTCCTCATCTCTCTGTATCTGCCGCCAGGCGCCAGGCGCAGTGCCTTGGGTCAGAGAAGCTGCAGGTTTGCAGCCCAGCGAGGGGGGAGAGTGGGAGCAGGAAGGCACCTCCCCAACGGATGCTACAGAGGTCCCCAGCAGTCCACACCCTTGGACTGCCCTAATCCCAGGAAGCCTGTGCTGAGCCAGGACAAAGGGCGGCCCCGAGGGTGGAAGGCAGAGGTGCCGGGCGGGGCAGTGCCTGGGCCGGCCTGGCTAAGTCAGCCTTCGGGGCAGGGCAGCGGCAAAGTGCAAGTCATGGTGAGCTGGGCCCTGGCTGCTGGCAGCAGGAATGCCCGGCCCGCCCAGCCCGGACAGAGCCTGCCTGAGCACCGCCTGGCCACAGCCCAGCCGCAGGGCCCCCGCGGACCAGCCCCTCTCCTGGAGGCTGCCGCAGCCGGGCGCGCCGGCCCCGTGGGTTTGGGAAGCCCCAGGTCGTAACAAACTTCCTGGATGCGTCCTCATCACACGTGGAATATAACGTTCACTCTAAAAATGGAAAGGAACTTTAAGTTTTATTTCTCCCCAATTTTGCAATATGATTTTACAAACGTGACGAACATTTTTTAGCTCAGTCTTTTTCTTTTGCACTTACTGCCCCTTCCTCAATGTTGGCATCTCATCGCAATCCAGGCTTTCCCTGTGTTTTTCTTAATGCTCATGCAACATACAAAACATAAAAACATACACCGCGCATTGGGAGTTGTGGTGGTTTTAAAAGCGGGTCTTATCTGCATCCTCAGATGCCGCTCAGTGGAGTGTGGGGACAGTCCCTCCAGGACAGCTGGACAGCTCGGTGCCCCCTCTCCCGGCCGCGTGACAGCCTGTCAGTGTTGAATGTACGCATGGCTGTGACGTTCCCCGTTGGTGGAAAACCAATTTGCTTCTAGTTTTTGACCAATGCTCCATAAACTTCCTTGAATTTACTGATTTTTTTTTCTATGTAATAGATTCCCAGGGAATTTGCATCGTTAATTTTCATAGGCGTTGCCAGCCGGCTTCCCCCCACACTGCCCTAAGACCCTGTGTGGTTTCCCAGGCCCCTGGTGCAGAGTGCTCCCCTGCGTCCCTTTGTTCTGTGTCCCCCACCGGTGAGCTGGCAATTTGCATCTGTGCCCCGGGAGCCTCCCTCCTTGACACATGTCTTTCTTCAGGTCTTTATGTTTTCCTTGCCAGTGTTTAGGGGCACTTGACATATTAAAGCCACCTGCCTTACCAGGATAGTCCTCAACTGTGTCATTTGTCCACAGACTTCATTTGGATTAGGAGGGTCCTCCCTGCCCTGAGATTATTCCTCTAATTCTCAGACTTTCTTGTGAGATTTTTATTGTTTTATTACTTACTTAGAATCCATCAAGAGTTGACTTTACATGTGAAGTAAGAGGGAAGCCCACATTCGTTTTCTTGCAGATGCATGGCCCGCTGTGCTGACGCGATTTAATAACAACTCCTTTTTTTTTTTTGAGACAGTCTCGCTCTGTCACCCAGGCTAGAGTGCTGTGGGGTCAACAGCCTAGCTCACAGCAACCTCAAACTCCTGGGCTCGAGCAACCCTCCTGCCTCAGCCTCCCAAGGAGCTAGGACCATAGGCACACACCACGACACCCGGCTAAATTTTCTATTTTTAGTAGAGATGGGGTCTCGCTCTTGCTCGGGCTGGTCTCGAACTCCTGAACTCAGGGATCCTCCCGCCTCAGCCTCCCAGAGTGCTAGGAGTACAGGCTTGAGCCACCCCGCTGGCCTCTTCTTAGCATTTCCTATCTATTAACTCATTTAACCCTCACAATTACCCAAGAGGTAGGAACTGTTATGACCCCCACTTTATAGATGAGGACCTGAAGCACAGAGAGGTGAAGTAATTTGCCTAAGGTCACACAGCTAGTGCAGCATATAGCCAGCTTTCCCCAGGGAATCTGAGGCTCATCCCTGCTGCGGAATCCATCCCCCTCAGGTTTTCAAACACATAGACAGAGTGTTGGATATAGTTTCCTCAGAATTCTTCAACTCTCTCCAGGCTCTGAGTTGCATCTCCGTTCTCATCCCAGTCGTGCAGGTGTCTGCCATCCCTGTCCCCTGCACGAAGGGAAGCGCAAGTCCTGCCAAGCTCTGCTCCCACCTGTGCTTGCAAAGACCAACTCATGTGCAGGGCTGCTTACTTGTCTTTCCCAATAGAATTATGAATGGAAGTGTGTGTGGGTTTTCTAGTTCATTCATTTCTGTTTTTATCAATTCCTCTTCCTAGTTTTCTTTTTTTTTTTTTTTTTTTGGTACTTAAACTATGTAGGTCCTTTTATTTGTCTCCCTATTTTAATACAGAAAGCATTGATGCCTCTAATTTTCCTCTGAATATTGTTTTGCTGTCCTAGAGGCTTGAGAATGAAATGTTCTTAATTTCTAGTTTTTACTTTCCCTCTTGCTATCCTCTTTAATCCAATTGTTTTCTACAAGTGTGTTTCTTAATTTCCAAATAGTTAACATTTTATTGGTCACACATTTATTATTTATTACCAGTGTTATCAGATTATGACCAAAACTGGGCCTTTTCCTCTACTTTTCTGTATTGGTTAAGGTTTTCTTTTGGTCAACTGTATTATTAATTTTTGCAGCAATTCCATGGCCATATGAATAAGACGTTTTCTGTTTATAGATGTAGGAATCTCCATCTATTAAATCAAATGTATTGGTTATTCCTCGGCATCGTTCCGTTTTGTTCACTTGCCTGATTCTGAGAGCGGGGCTTTGAAATCTCCCACCGTACATGTGCTCTCGTCCGCCTCTCCCGACCGCGCTTTGTGTGTTGAACCCTCACTGTGATTAGTTCATACAGGCTGTGACTTGATTTTTACCGGTTTTGCTTTTCGTCATCACATCTGTCGACCGGAAAAAAGACCAAACTCTGTAAAATAATTTTAAAGAGATTTATTCTGAGCCAAATTTGAGGACCATGACCCGGAGCCACGCCCAAGAGGCCTCGAGCACTTGGTGTGACTGGGTTACAGTTTGGTTTTATACATTTCAGGGAGACAGGGGTTACAGGTAAAGTCATAAATCGATACATGGGAGGCATACATTGGTTTGGCCCAAAAAGGAGGGACATCTCAAAGGCGGGGCTTACAAATTATAGGTGGATTTAGGGATTCATTAGTTGACCATTGGCTGAAAGAGTTAGGTTTTGTCCAAAAGACCAGGAATCAGCTGAAAGGAATGTTTGAGGGTCTTTTCTCTATCACATGATTTTATACCAGAATCAGGTTGGGAAGTAAACAACGTCATGAAAAACCTGTTTACTGAGATTTTATCATTTGTAGGCATGACTCATCTGGCCTCCTTAGGAAGGAATTTCCAGCAAAAGAAAAAGATCAGAGTTTAGTTGTCAATACCCTTAGGCCTGTTAATGGGTTACAAAGGATGTCCCCAAGAAGGGAGAGGGGCATGATAAAGCATGTCTGACCTCCTTCCTCCTGGCAGGCAATTTAGTTTTAGGATATTCCTTTGGCCACGAGGGGGGTCCATTTAGTCAGCCGGTGGAGGGTGAGCCTTAAAATTTTATTTTAGTTCACACATCACATGTTCTAACCTTACAGTCCACGTGCCCGATGCTTGTAGCGCCGGCCCTGCCTGCACACCTACCTATTCCCATGCTGTTTGCATTTCCTGCAAGTAACATTTAACTAGGGTTTGTTTTCATATACTGTCCTGACAATCTGTCTTTTGTGCAATGACTGAAACACTTGATAATATTCTTTCCAGTCCCCTGAATGTTTATTATTATTATTTTGTCTTCTCTGCGGTCATAATCAGATGCGTGTTTTTCTACAAGCGTTTGAAAAGCTACAAGCCACACTGTTCCCACGGTCAGCTGCCCTCCTCCCCCTCTGCCCACCGCAGGCCTGGCTGGGACATTTAGGATGGCCTCCCTTTCCCCCTGGGTTTTTTGCTGCCTCTGGAGAGCTTTGCACTTTTTAGTTCTACACTGTTGTTTGGATCAAGTGAGCTATGCATACAGAACGGCTTTTCTTTTTCAATTGCCGCCTCCCGCTGTGCCTTGTCCCACCTTTATTTTCCATCCCTTAAAACATCCCAATAGCTCCCATCACTTCCTGACCGATGTCCTGTATGGAAAAGCTCTGTCCAGCCAAGTTTAATCTCTGGGCCCCAGTGAATGCTCTTCCGCCAGCCCAGGGTGGGCCTCACTGCCCTCCCCGCCTCCTGGCATGTTGGGCTGGCAGGAGAAAATGGCCAAGAGCAAAAGTCTGTTTTCTTAACTGGTGCCTCTGACAGGCTCGGGGCACCAGTAGCACTTGCCCAGTGCGCAGTGCCCGGAAGGGAACAGCCATTTCTGCTGCCCCTCGGCTCTTGCCCCTCACCCCTGCAGCACCTTCCCCAGCATCCCCGCACCCAGCCAGCAGGCCCCTGGACGTGGCATCTGCAAGGTGGCCAAGCCCAGCAAGCTTCAGAGTGTAGCCGGCTGGAAGTCACACGTGCTTGTTACGCCAAACGGGGAGTCCGGCCCTCCTCCGGTCCCCTCTACCCAGCCATCTCTGTTTGTCTTTTTTCTAGCTCAACCAGCTCAGATGCCACGGAGGGTGGCTCAGCAAGCTCCCCACATGAGAAGTCACCACCACAGGCAATGCAATGCCACCCCCTTCCTGGTACCCCATCTCTAGCAGATTCTCTTGGAGCCCCCCTCATTGGCTTGGGGAGTGTCCATTGGTGTGGGGGGGAGGTCAGAGGGAAGGGAAAAAAAGGTCACATCACTCTCCTCTTAGGCTCACAACTCCCTCGACCCTTACAGACTCTCCCACTTCCATAGCAGATATGCCGGGGAGACGGGGGCCAGTTCTGCTCCCTCACCCTCAGGAGAGGTCCCCAGGGGGCAAAGGGCTCTGAGCATACGAAGCAGTACAGACCCCAAGACAATGGCGGCATTTTAGGCCTTGTGACACCGGGTGGGGGTGGAGTTAGGGAGTCCTCCAGCAGGCCCGCAGACAGGAGCACACCCAACTCACCTGTGTCCGCCCCTGTTCCGCCGTGAGCAGCTCTCAGCAAACCTACCCCAACGGCCGAGGAAGCTGAGAGGCCGAAGAAAGAGGCTGACAACCCAGTTTCTCAGGAAGAAGCATTTAATGGGGACTTACAAACAGAAGCCGTGTCCCGGGCAGCTGCGAGATGAGATGGGACGGTGGGTCCCCACGCCCCTCCGCTCCGCCCCCACACCCAGGGCGACGTACCACACAGAAGGAACAGGTGGGACAACCGCAGTCGACCCTCAGGGAGAGGCATGGCTGCTGTGTGACTCTGCGTAAGGGCGGGCTTTATGGTCAAGGTTGCTGTGCCCTAGGGCAGGATTTATGGTGACGGTACAGAAAGCAGAGATCTTAGGGGCGTTCCTGGAACAGGGGTTAAGCAGAGTGGAAGGGGCGGATTAGCATCCAAGATGGAGTTGCTTTAGCTTCCACACTGGGGATGTGGGAAGGGATGGCAGCAGATCTCAGGACCACTGCTACTCCTACAGAGCACATGGCCCCATTCCAAACCACGCACATGCTCACGCCTGTAATCCCAGCACTTTGGGATGCTGCGGCAGGAGAGTCACTTGAGACCATTTCACCAGCCTAGGCAACATAGTGAGACCCCATCTCCACAAAAAATAAAAAAATTAGCCAGGCATGGTGGTGCACTACTTAGGAGGCTGAGGCAGGAGAATCACTTGAACCCAGGAATTTGAGGTTACAGTAAGTTATGATCAGGTCACTGTACTCTACCTGGTGACAGAATGAGACCCTGCTTCTAAAAAAATTTTTAAAAACCCCGAAACCATACATATGATTCACAAGCAGTGGAATATTACTCAGCCTTAAAAAGGAAGATAATCCTGACACATGTTACAACACGGATGAACCTTGAGCTAAATAGGCCAGTCACAAAAGGACAGATACTGTGTGACTCCACTCACATGAGGTTCCCAGAGTAGTCAGATTCACAGAGACAGAGGGCAGAATGGTGGCTGCCGGGGCTGGGGGTGGGGGTGAGTGTTTGACCATGTAACCGTGGAAGGAAAGCTTAGCGTGACTAGCTCCACGTTGCTTCTGACCCCCTGACCCCTGCAGCAACATCCTGTCGGTCCAAAGCTTCAGCTTAGCTCTGTACACAGCCCGGCTAATTACAGGAAGAATTTAGTTTGCAGTTCAGCTCTAGAAGAAAGAGCTACCAGGAGATAAGGCAAGTATGCACCCAAGAAACAATGCTACGTTAAAGGTTTATAGGAACTTTGAGACTTAGCCTATTCATCCAAAGTTAACTGATCTAGAACCAGGAAGTTTTACAACCTCCTCAGACCCTCCCTGGAGCTCAGGGGACTTCCGTCCTTGGTTACCTCTCGCAATCCCCCCTCGACGTAAATAGGGGCCTAAGGTTCATAGTCACTGAAGTTGGTTCTTTAGGACGTTAGTCCGCCGTCTTCCCAGTTTGCTGGTTTCTGAAAGAAAGTTGCTTTCCTCGACCCAACACCTCATCTCTGGACTTACTGGCTGTTCAGCGGCAAGTGGTAGGAGTTTGGGCTCCTTAAAATGGCAGAGTTTCAGCTGGAGAAGATGGAAACATCCCAGAGGTGGATGATGGTGATAGTTACACAACAGTGTGAACATGGTCAAGTCCTCTGAACTGTACACTTAAAAGGATATTTAATGTTTTACATATTTTACCACAATAAAAAAAATTTTTTAGCTCCATCCACATTGACCCAGCAATATAGCAAATCCCGCAACCACCATTTACTGAGCTCCACTGGGAGCTGGAGCTGTCATGGTAACAAAAGGCCTAGACGGCCCTTGTCCTTGCCCTTGCAGGGCTCCCACCCAGCACGGGGCGGGGTCCACCTCAGGAGCCCTGCAGGAGCTCTGGGAGCTGGGACCGAGGACCAGAGCCACAGGGCTGGTGTGCCTCTTGGAGAAACCCCATCCTAGAGAGGTGCTTCCAGGTCAGGGAGGTGGCCCCAGCACACGTCTGGTGCAAGCTGGCTCCAGCCTTATGTGAGGGAGGCTGGGCCCAGCGAAAGACAGGCCTGGAGGGCCGTAGAGCCAAATTCAGGACAGCAGTAACCTGGGGAGGGGAGCGAGAGGGACAGACATCGGGGAGGGGTGCAGAGGGCTTTCCAGGTATTAAATTTCTAAAGTGGGTGGGGGGAGCACTGGTGTTTGCTAAATACACTCTATCATTTTTGTATGTCTGAAACTTTTCATTTTTTTAAAGAAAAAAAGTGTCAATTTTGAGATGTCTGTGAGACACCAAGCATCCATATCTGGAGGTGGTCGTCACAGTGTTCAGAGCCCCAGAGCACGTGTGGGGTAGAAGACAGCAGAATCCCAGAAGCCAAGGAGAGGCCCCGACGCTTCCTGAGGGCTCCTGGCGGCCTCCGAGAGCAGTTCTAGCCCACTAAGCCCTCCAGACCTGCTGTCCCCAACTCCTGGCCACCGCGTGAGCTCCGCCCCCCATCCCACCCCCACTGCCTCCTTGGAAAAATTGTCTTCCACGAGGGGTCCCTGGTGCCAAAAAGGCTGGGGACCCCTGCATGGCTATCGGACGGAACCAGGAAGTGGGGGAACCCCTGCTCAGGTAGCTGCGGCTTCGCTCACAATAAGCATAAAACTGGAGCCCCCGGGGCCTGAGCAGCCATTCAATGAAGCCTCGATTTCCCCCAGAAAGGCCAATGTTCATAACGGATTGGCATAAGAAAAGCAGGTTTTAAAACAGTGTATTTTCTATGATCCCATTTTTGTAAAAGATTTTGTATGCATGTGGGAAAAGCAAGATTAACTGAAAGGCTAATAAAATCTGTGGGGTTATGGGGGATTTGTTCTTTCTGCTTTTTTTTTTTTTTTTTGAGGCACAGTCTCGCTTGGTCGCCCGGTTAGAGAGCAGTGGTGTCCTCATGGCTCACAGCAACCTCAGACCCCTGTGCTCAGGCGATCCTCCTGCCTCAGCTTCCCGAGTAGCCCTACAGGCATGCGCGCCACCACACCCGGCTAATTTTTTCTATTTTTAGTTGCCTAGCTAATTTCTATTTTTAGTACAGACCGGGTCACACTCTGCTCGGGCTGGTCTGGAACTCCGGAGCTTAAGCGATCCTATCCTCCCGCCTCAGTTTCCCGGAGTGCCGGAATCACGGGCGTGAGCCACGGCGCCCAGCCTATGATCCCATTTTGTAAAAGATTTTGTAAGCATGGGGGCAAAGTAATCTGGGCAAGATTAACCGAAAGGCTAATAAAATCTCTGGGATTATAGGGGATTTGTTCTCTTTTGCTCATTTGTGTTTTAAAAGGTTTCTGCAAAGAACGTAACGCACTTACAAATGTGAGGGGGTGGCCGCGGCGGCTCGGCTCACGTCCAGGAGGAGCAGCAGGGGAGGTGCATCTCCCAGGGGAAGGACTGCCCAGGATTCCCTGCTGTCACTTCTTGGGACACTAAGAGAGAAAGGTGGGCCCAGACAGTAGAGGGAGCTGAACACACCAGTCAAGGCCCCCGATCTTTTCTGGGCCCCTGTTCCGTGCCAGGCCTGGGAGGCAGGCCCAGACTCGCTTCCTCCGCAGTCCCCGTGGCACGGGCGGAGCTGGGCGCCCCAGGCCGGACTGGGCTTCCCGAGGGGAGCAGCTGCAGGGCAGCCGGGGCTCGGGCCGGGGCTGCGGGGCCGGGCTGCGTCGGAGGGCGCTGGGCGCGAGGGCATCTCGGGGAAGTAAGTGCAAAGGCGCCCACCTACCAGGGAGCCCGGAGAGGGCGGCGTGGGCCGGGCCGAGCCTGGGTCCCCCTGTGCGTTCCAGGGCAGTGGGGAGCCGCCGACAGTTCAGGCGGACGCGAGCTAGCTGGACTGTGCTGCGGACGGGTGGAGCCAGCTCGAGCGCAAAGAGAAGACGACGCTTGTCCCTGCGGGGGCCCCGGGGGCAGGAGCCGCTGGGCCCGGGACCCCGACCGCCGCGCCCGGCGCGGAAGGGCGTGCTCGGTCGGTGTCCCCCCCTCTCCCCCCGCCTCCGCCGGCCTGTCTGCGCATCTGCTCATTCCTGCTGCCAACTGGAGGGGAAGAGGGCAGGGGCGAGGAGTGTCCCCTGACTGCCACACCTGTGTTCCGGAGAAGCATGCCCGGACACACGCCAGCCCTCGCCCCGAGGCCCGCGTGCCTCCGCAAGGAAGACTCAGCTCGCGGCCTGCGCCCTCCTGCACGGATCCGGGTCACCTCGGTCCCCTACCCTCGGCGGCCCTGCTCCGCACCCTCCCGTCCGCCCGAGCCCGGCCACTGGCCCTCTGGAAAGCACGGCCCCCCTCCTCCCTGCCCGAACCCCAGATCCGGTCCGTCCCGCAGGGCTGGGACCGCTCCCCGAAAGGCTCCGTCGCGGGGCTCCTTTTCTCCCATGCTGCCGGGCGGAGGCCGGCCTCGCGCTAGCATTTCCCCGGCAGACCCCGCTCCCTCCCGGTCACCCGCCCCCCGCAGGCCGGGCCTGTCACTAGTCCCTGGGTTCTCTGATCCCATCTGCGCTCACCTTTTCTTCCAAGCACCTTGCCTCGAACTGCCATGGTCCGACTTTGGACTACGTATTTTTTTACTGTGAAAATTCCGATAATAAGAACAGTTGTGTTCTCGCGTAACTGAGGATGCCCGTCTGGGACCAGCAGGGTCAGCGCTTGAGCTAAGGAATCAACACCGGCAAACACGCGCCTTATTTTTCCATGCATACCCCTTTTTTTCATATTTCTTTAGTAGTAAAATATACGTTAAATTTGCTTTTTTAACCATGTTCGGGTGTACAGTGCTGTGGCATTAAGTACATTCACATTGCGCAATCACTGCCCTCCATCTCCAGAACCTTTTCATCTCCCCAACTGAATCTCTGCCCCCCGTTAATCCCTAACTCCTCATTCCCCTCCTCCAGCCCCTGACAACCACCATTCCACTTCCTGTCCCTATGAACTACTCTAGGGACCTCACATAAGTGGAATCATTCAACATTTGTCCTTTGTGAGTGCCTTATTTCACTTGGCATAATGTCCTCAAGGTTCAGCCGCGGTGTGGCAGTGTGTCAGGATGGCCTTCCTCTTTTTTTTTTTGTTTTTGAGACAGGGTCTCACTCTGTTGCCTCAGCTGGAATGCTGTGGCGTCATCCTAGCTCACAGCAACTTCAAACTGCTGGGCTCAAGCGATCCTACTGCCTCAGACTCCCGAGGAGCTCGGACTACAGGTGCACACCATCACGCCCGGCTAATTTCTTTCTATTTTTTTTAGTAGAAAGGGGTTCTCGCTCTTGCTCAGGCTGGTCTCGAAATCCTGAGCTCAAGCGGTCCTCCCGCCCCGGCCTCCCAGAGTTCTGGGATCACAGGCGAGAGCCACCCTGGCAGGACAGCTTCCTTTCTGAGGCTGGGTGACACTGCATCATGTGGCAGACCACACTTTATTCATCCGCGGACACTTGGGTCGCTTCCACCCGCGGCTAACGCGCGCGCGAGCGTCCGCCGAGTCCCCGCTCCCGGTGCCGGCAGAGCGCGCCTGCGGCCGTCTTCGTAGGAGAGCGGGGGACGCAGCCCCTCTCCCGGGCGGCCCGCAAGTTCGGCACCGTCCGCTTCTCAGGCGAAGGCTGGGCCACCGGTCCGGGCTCAGGGACCCTCGCGGCAGGAGGGCGCCTCCTCGGGGCGGGGCCGCGCGCCTGGCCTGGCCTTACCTCCCGCGGGTGGGGGGGGGGTTCTGGGGGCGGGTCGCGCCGGCCTGCGGCAAGGTGGGCACCGAGGGCGCAGCTCTCACATTGCGCCTGTGTGAACTTGCGCCTTGCCGAGGTCTTCCTCAGACTCAAGGGGGTCCATGACGGCGACCCCTTGGGAAGGAGTTACCTTACTGTCCCCTCCGCGCGCGAGACACCCCTTTCTAGGACACATTGCGGGAGGTGGGCGCCCTCTGCCGGCTGGCGGCGGGGCCTGGGTCCGGCTCTGAGACGCGGCGCCGCCACCCGGGGCTGGCGGGGAAGGTGGGGAGACACAGAAGGAGCTTAAGCTCGTTCTCCAAGGCCAGAGAAGGCACGCAGGTGGGGACCTGAGTCCCAGGGTTGGGGGTCCAGAGGCATATGACCTCAAAGGAAATTACTTGTTTCCATTTACAGACACACGAGGGTTAAAATGTACATTTCATATTTTAAAAACATCAGGAAGACAGAGCTAAAATGTTTATGGAGGATCAGCCCCATGGTTCTTTGTTAGCCCCACAGCAAGGAACTGGAACTTGGTTTTGCAAAATTAACACACCCCTGTTGCCCTGCTGAGAGAGATGGGGCAGGGGCCCAAGGACAGGCTTCCTGGCAAGGTGTCAAGGGATGGATGCTAATTTAGCTCTTAGAACTCCAGGCAGCTGCTTCTAGGAACAGGGGCATCAAACCCAGCCCAGCAGGGAGAGCCTAGCTTTGCTTATTTTTAGTAAGAAAAGCAAAACCACCTGCTAAGTGCTAGGTTTTGTGCAAAGAGCACTCCCCCACCAAAAAACTGTATTAGAAGGCACTACTTATATGCTCACAAATGGACGGAAAACCAACCACACAGCAAGATTAAAAAGTAGAGCACCTCATTTCTCAAAAGAGCAGAAAACACAATTATTCTCCCAAATGTTCCAAAACTAAGAATTGGGCAAAGTTTGTATTCTGTAATTTACTAATAGTTCATTAAATTGTTTAAAAGCAGAATTTGTCATCCGGTGCTCTGTATCTGACACTATTTCATGTTTCCATGGTCACTGGATCAATTGAACATCACGGATGGGGAAGGAAAATATGTTATTCCAGCACAGCCACGGATGTGTCTCTATCCTTTGCATCTTGGGTCTGTCTCTTCTGATTATCTGTCTACATGCCGGGGCCAGCAAACTACCACCTGGGTGCCAGGTCTGGTCCACTGCCTCTTGTTGTACCATCTACAAACAAGAATGGTTTTTACCACTTAAATTTTTTTTCCCCCTCTGTAAAATGAGGCAAGTAAGAGTTGGCATGAGGATCAAATGAAGTAATTATTAGACTGATATAAACATTTCATTAGAATAGCCAAATCCGGCTGGGTGTGCAGTGGCTCACGCCTGTAATCCCAGCACTCTGGGAGGCCGAGGCAGGAAGGAGATCACTTGAGGTCAGGAGTTCGAGATCAGCCTCAGCAAGATGAGACCCCTTCTCTACTAAAAAATTAGAAAAAATTAGCCAGGCGTGGTGGCACATGCCTGTAGTCCCAGCTATTCGGGAGGCTGAGGCAGGAGACTAGCTCAAGCCCAGGAGTGTGAGGTTGCTGTGAGCTAGGTTGACGCCACTGCACTCTAGTCCAGGTGACAGAGCAAGGCTCTGTCTCAAAAAAAAAGAAAAGAAAAGAAAAGAAAAAGAAAAAGAAAAGAAAAAAAAAATTAAAAAGAAAACAAAAAAAAAAACAACAAAAAAGAAAACAGCCAAATTGACCTAAAAGGGCAATTTAAAGGATGTGTGAAGCCAGGGTGCCGGGCCGGTAATCTGGGGAAAATGACATTCATGCAGGAACCATGTCCTTTCAGCAGCTGTCCAGCCACAGCACACATGGCTCCAGAGAGCCCTAGAGATCCAAGCCTTGCCCCACACAAACACGAAACAAATTATTCTCACCCCTCCCAAAACAAAAGAACAGCAAGGAGCTGCAGAATGACAACCACTAAAACAACTACCATTGCTGCATGTTCAAAGAATTTCATATTCATTAACTTATTTAATTCGCACCCCAACTCTATAAGATTTGACAGACAGAAGAGTGTAAGTAACCTGCCCAGCAACACACGAACGGAACATGGTGGAGCTGGAGTTTGAGAACAAGTAGATCACTGAGCTACACTGACGAATTTAGTTGCAGAAACTCCAAAGGAGATATAGAACACCGTTTTCAATAAGCAAGTTCAAGCCGGCATTTCCTAATGATAGAAGCAGACTAACGGCAGGATTGTCTCAGAGGAAGGTACGCTGCACGGAGCCCAGGAGGGCCCAGCCTGTACCTTGAACACGTGGAGACCGCAGCCAAGGGCAGCTGACTTTGCCGCCCTCCTTGGTGCCTGGTGCTTAGTCACCTCTGCAGCCTCCACCACTCCAGATCCAGACCTGGAGGCGCCTTGAAGAGCTGTTAAAAGAGAACACATTCAACAACAAAAATGATCTTCATGGCACATTAAAAACTGGACTAAGGGCTTCTATGAAAAGGGAAAAACTTACAGATTAATTCCATTGCACAGACCACGTGTGCCCAGGGGCTCTGCGGCTGGCCCTTGCTCTGTGGGCGGCCATGCCTCCACAGCTTCTGCTGGGCTGCTGTGCATAGGTCCCAGGGGCAGCAGGATCTCAGCCTCCACTGCTTTCTCTTGTACAGCTGATCACTAAATTCCCACTGGTCCGTTACCAGTTTGGCTTCACCTCTTGCACAAATGCTGTGATTTTCAGGGCCGCTTGCCGTAGTTTTCCTGTATGCAGTGCTGTTCTAGGTGGATTGTTTCTGATGTGGTTTTCTGATTCAGGTGAAGAAAATATCATTTTGACTCCTCCCCCAAAGAAAGTATTCTCACAGGGCTCTGACAAACAAGAAAGAGACTTGGGAGGGACCCAAGAGCTTCCTTGGCTGCAGATTCAAGGGTCCAGGACCCAGAAATAAACGGTCTCAGGCTGTCTAGAGGTGAGCACAGATACTTCGAAGATGCACATAACAATATCAACTTCTCTGAATAGTAGCTACTCCCCGCCAAGTAATCCTCCTAGAAAAATATTGATCAACCTTGCTTTATTCCGGAAAGAATTCAAGACTACTAACAGAAACTACAAGGAGGGAATATACATTAAAAGTGTGAAAGTCTTCTTCCAAAGCCTGTGCTCAAAACACTAATATCACCATAGGATTTTTCCAGATATCTGAGTCCATGCCCTCATGTCCACTGTGTCCAATTCTATTTCTTCCTTATTACCCATGGAGACTAAGGCAGCCCAGTCTCACCAATAACCTCCTCCCAGCTCCCACACCTGCCTCTAGTAAGGGCAGGACCACTACTGTTCAGGTTATTCCTCTCGGTGTGGAGGGAAGGGAGCAGGGGACCACAGGCAGTAACTGTGTAGAGCACAAACCTCCAAGAACAGTACATGGTATGGTTAAAGCAAATCCCTACAGCAGAAATAGCCAGTGAATAGCAAAGTCACTGATTATTCCTCTATTTATATTTGTATGGTCAGTAGTTTCCAGATTATGGCTTGAATATAGGTGTCTACCCATGAATGTGTGAACTAGTTCATTTCCACTTTATGAAATACATGATATGAAATTAAAAAATACTCATGGAAACATAAAGCATCTGTTTATTATTGCTATAATCAAGGCAAAATCTCTTAGCACAGTTAGCCTTGATAATGGAAGTATAATCAGAACCATTACTCACGAATTTACAGTTTGTTCTTCTCTGCTGTTGAGACCTCATTGTTTCACACACACCATCTACCCCAAGACCTTTATTATACAAGAGCAAGAAAGAACTTGGAAATCACAAAGCATGGCCTGACCACTTACCTAGGTCCTGACTTCAGACCAGTCGCTTACCCTCTCTGAACCTGTGTCATCCTATATTAAAAATAGAAAGGAGCAGGAGAGAAGACAGAATAAACCTACAACTGAGACAACATAGGTGATAACTGAGAGAACATGAATGAAATTGTGCTGTAAAGTAAAAAAATTACACAAAATACAGCATCACTGATAACAAGGAGGGGTAGGAATCACCACTCAACAGTCCACGTCCATGGAAGCCTGCATGGCAGTCACTGAGCATCTAAACCCTGGGGCCGGACAGAGGACATGAATGACCAAGTCTCTAGACTCACTAAGGAAGTATCTGGTTGACAAGCCACTTAACATGGATCCAATTGTACCCTAGAAACACTTTGTCAGTTTTATTTTACCTTAATATACATTTGTACAGGAATAATAAAAAGGTTATTACATAACAATTCAGTGAGTTTTACCTAGTTTCAAGAATAATGCATGCAGTTACAAATGAGAGGTAGAAACACTGTATTAAAGACCTAAAAATACAAACATCATATAAATAAATGTTCAAATTAACTGCTGGAATTTCATACAGATAAATAAGGTAAAAATTACATTACTTTGTCAAAGGAAAACCATGTTTTGTTTGTTTTTATCAGTACACTAAAATTAGATTAATGCCAAAGAGCTTCTGTATAATTTGTCAAAGAGTTCAGATTATTTTATGTGAAAGGATTAAAATAAAAGGATTAAAACTGGTGAAGGGTTTATTCAAGTATTCAAGCAGGTAAGTAAAAGAAACCAAATAATATACAAGGTAGGAACCGTTCCTGAAGGGATATTAAGTTAACGGCCTGCATTCTCCATGACTAGCTATTTCGTGAACTGTCAGGATTAACATGAAAAATACACATTAGGCTGGAGAGAGCTGCCCATTTTCCTAACAGAAGACAAACCTTATTTTTCACTAACTTGCTGCAGAAACTCCACATTACTAACAAGCCTTTAGATCACCAACTTTGTTTTGGCCCTATGAAAATTCCAAGAGTATCTCTTGATTCATGATACTTTTTCTAATACTGCCCAAATAAACCTAGGGTCATAGGCATCAATGCACATTCTGCATGCACAATAAAAAATGCAACCAAAAGCAAACAACCAGCAACTCAAAATATTACTGAGATAATCTGTAGGTGTAGATGAATAGGTTAAAAAAAAATGCAAAGGTTCACATGAATACAAGTTTTTGATCATTTAAAAGTCCACTGGAGATTACATGTGAATTCTGAAAAGGTTGTATGTATATAATCAAGTAAAATATTTTAAACAAGTCCATTGTGCCTCTGTTAGTTTTAAATCGCAAAATCCAATATACAGTTATTTTAATAAATTAGTGCAATATGAAAGATTTTTGGAAGATTAACGTGTCCATATTAGATCAAATTGAAGATTTCAAAATTTCTTCCAAGAGCCATCTTTTGCTTCTTCTTAAGCTATTTCTTCCTGAGCTGTTTAAGGATGCATGCTCAAATTTAGACAAACTTACCCCAAATATCAAACTGCCTGGATGAGATCTGGATTTTTTTACTTTCAAACCTCAGCAAACACATGGAATTTCACACATTGCTCTGGTGAACTGAACCACTTTGTTGCATTTTTAATTATCCCTAAGAATGACTGTACTGATAATTCTAGTTCTAAGGTACGTTTATTTACCAAGTTCAAACTGGCAGCCCAGTAGAACACTCTTGCTTCTGCTTCTACAAAGAAAAAGGGAGGGGGTGACTTCTCCGATAAGGCAGATTTCTGACAAATATGTAGTTTTTGGATTGTTTTTCCATTTTGAAATCACTGCTTGTTCTTTGGTAGTCACCAGTTAAGAAACTACAGCTTCCTGGGGCGGGTGACAGAACCCAAGCTGTAATCCCAAATGCGTCACCTCACGCTCCCACCGCTGGTCCGCGGGACGAGCCTGCTGCTGCTCACACGGTTGCAGTGCTATAGGAGAGTGCTGACAATCTTCTTTCAATACTAGATTTATCTAGAAATAACAAAAATTAAGAACTAATGAAAAAAATCACTCCACTCTCTACACTGTCATCTCTATTCTATCTTTGCTCCAAAGTTAACAGTTCTGAAAATGTTTTCCTCTTTCTGCCTGGTAATAGTTTAGATGTGATTTCTAGCTTAGTGCTGCACAGTGGTAAGATTTAGGTAAACGGCCAGGAGCGGTGGCTCAAGCCTGTAATCCCAGCACTCTGGGGGGCCGAGGAAGGAGGATCGCTCGAAGTCGGGAGTTCGAGACCAGCCTGAGCAAGAGCGAGACCTCATCTCTACTATAAATAGAAAGAAATTAGCTGGACAACTAAAAATATATAGAAAAAAATTAGCCGGGCATGGTGGCGCATGCCTGTAGTCCCAGCTACTTGGGAGGCTGAGGCAGAAGATTTAGGTAAACGCATCATACAAAGAACATTTAGGTTTTAACAGCTAGCTTGCTGACAACTGCAAATAATTTTAGGATTTCCATGCCCTTGTGGCCATTCAAAATGTGATATCCCTACATACACTCCAAGAGATCCACTGCCGCCTCCTAAAAAACCAGACTGCTGGGCTTATATTTGATAAGTAATCGTATCATCCTGGTCTCCTATCAGTCTCCGCTCTGCTATCTATGCCAAATTTGCAGTACATAGGATCTTCATAGGGTTCTTCAGTTACTAAGGCCATGAAGCTAAAATAGTTGCATTCAATAATAAAAACAAAGTTTTCCTACATATGTGAACACCCCCTGCCTTGCCAACAAAGTAAAAGACTAGTGACAAACATCACCAGTGTTTTACATGCATCAGCCCTAACCCTCACAACAGCTCTACAAGGTAGTCATCGTTATTCTTATCTTATAAAAGAAGAAACTGAGACCAGAAAAAGGTTAAGTGATTTGCTCAAGGTTGGAAAGCCAAGATTCAAACCCAGGCAGCATGACTCCAAAGTCCAAGTTCTTTTACTTTACCTGACAACTAAATTACAATCAATAAATATACTACTTTATAAGTCAACTTACATTTATGTACATTTTCAATATCTGCAGGGTCCTGTAGAATCTTAGTTAGGCCTTCCAAAAGAAGGGCTGCCTTATGATAGCGATAAACAATATCTTCAGTCTGTTGAAACATCTCATCCAGGGCTGCAGACTGAACCTGGAACCAGTCAACGAAAACAAGAAGATTCTCAATTTTCCCAAGAAAATACAAATCCGTTAGGGCAATGCACTTTTAAAGGGGATATATCTAAAATTAACATATTTTGATGAAATGATATAATCTACCAAACTATATGAAACTTAAACATCCATCAGGATGAACAAAACACAGAGCATGTTCTTGACAAGTTATTCTACGTTCAAACACAGCCTTCTGGTAGCCAGAGTCATGACTCACAAGACTTACACCAGAACCCTTCTAAACTGGTTCTTCTACAACCTCACTTAAAAGTTTATTTCAAACATACACTGTCACACAAGGGTAACCTGGCATTTCATTAAAGTAGATTTTGTTACAATAATATAATGAAATGATGTTAAAAGTCACTCACTGGCTCCTTTTTCTAGTCAAAGATTTTCTAGTTTAAGATTCATAGATACTTATTATCAAGCAATTATCAAGCACCTACTAAGTGCCAGGCACTGTGCATACAATGAAGGAGAACGTGCAGTCTGGAGGGAGATATCGGCTTGCGAAACATGCAATTCTAATTCCAAGGGGCACATGGTATAGAGGGGGAAGCACTGGGTGGTACAGAACACAGAGGAGATGTATCTAACCCAGATTACAGAGGGAGCAGAAAACTAGGGAAGGCCTCCAGGAGGTGGTGTTTCTGCTAATCATAAAGGAGGAGGAGTGAGCTAGGTGACAGGAAAGGAGGGAAGGGGCTTTCTAGAAAGGGGGGATGTAGTATTCTTCACAGGGGTTTTCCCAAAACATTGATTTTCTCTTTAATCATTAGATGCCAGTACTCTCAGTAATCTAGTATCCTAATTTACTTGTTAATATGCTCTTTCAAAAAATAATTTAAAGCAGGTTACAACAAAGTAAATAAAATGGATAAAGAATATAAGAGCCATGAAAAGAAAGGAGAAATATTAGGTTGGTGCAAAAAATTAATTGCGGTTTTAGCATTGTTGAAACTTGCCGTTTGATACTGGAATACATTCTCAAATAAATGTGGTTATGTTATATATCATTTTAATACGCATTACTCACTTTATTTTTTTTGCTAATGACTTATTACTTGCTATTTATTTTATATTTATTTTAGACTATGGAAATGATGTTAGACAAAAAGCGCATTTGAGTGACCTTCTTATTTGGGTCATAAAGCAGCGAAGACAACTCACATCAACAACGCATTTGGCCCAGGAACTGCTAACGAACGTACAGTGCAGTGGTGGTTCAAGAAGTTTTGTGAAGGTGACGAGAGCCTTGAAGATGAGGAGCGCAGTCGCTGGCCATCAGAAGTTGACAACAACCAACTGGGAGCAATCATCAAAGCTGATCCTCTTACAACTACACAGGAAGTTGCCAAAGAACTCAAGGTCAACCATGCTACAGCCGTTCAGCGTTTGAAGCAAATTGAAAAGGTGACAAAGCTCAGTTAAGTGGGTGCCTCGTGAGCTGACCGAAAATCAAAAAACATCATTTTGAAGTGTCACCTTCTCTTCTTGTACGAAACAACAATGAACCATTTCTCGATTGGATTGTGACAGGCAACGAAAAGTGGATTTTATACGACTGGCAATGACCAGCTCAGTGGTTATACGGAGAAGAAGCTCCAAGGCACTCCCCAAAGCCAAACGTGCACCAAAAAAAGGTCATGGTCACTATTTGGTGGTCTGCTGCTGTTCTGATCCACTACAGCTTTCTGAATCCCAGCAAAACCATCACATCTGAGAAGTCTGCTCAGCAAATCGATGAGATGTGCGAACAACTGCGATGCCTGCAGCCGGCACTGGTGAAGAGAAAGGGCCCACTTATCCTCCACGACAACGCCCGACTGCACGTTGCACAACCAATACTGCAACAGTTGAATGACTTGGGCTACAAGGTTTTGCCTTGTTCGCCATATTCACCTGACCTCTCGCCAACCGACTACCATTTCTTCAAGCATCTTGACAACTTTTGCAGGGAAAACGCTTCCACAACCAGCAGGATGCAGAAAATTCCAAGAGTTCGTCAAATCCCGAAGCTCAGATTTTTATGCTACAGGAATAAACAAACTTACTTCTTGTTGGTAAAAATGTGTTGATTGCAATCGTTCCTCTTTTTTTGAGACAGAGTCTCACTCTGTCACCCGGGCTAGAGTGCTGTGGCATCAGCCTCGCTTGCAGCAACCTCAAACTCCTGGGCTCAAGCGATCCTCCTGCCTCAGCCTCCCGAGTAGCTAGGACTACAGGCATGCGCCACCATGCCTGACTAATTTTTTCTATTTTTAGTAGAGACAGGGTCTCACTCTTGCTCAGGCTGGTTCTTGAACTCCTGAGCTCAGGTGATCCTCCCACCTCAGCCTCCCAAAGTGCTGGGATTACAGGCGTGAGCCACCACACCCGGCTATAGTTATGATGGTTTAAAATTCACGGTCTGAAAAAACTACAATTACTTTTGCACCAACCTAATAAATACACAAAGTGCTAACACCTCTAAGCTTAGTAAGCAGCCAGTGCACAAGGAGGAACTTACTAAAGTTACAAGGCTCTTATTATAAGAAAGGAAAGCACCATTATAATTTCTCATGAGAGGACATTTTCCCCAGCACAAAATTCTAAAAAATTTATGGTATGAAGTCTTAATTCAGCAGAGTTAACAGTTTAGAGTAATATAATGTATATTATTCTTGTCAACAGTTTATATTCCCAAGTTATTTTCATATGATTATTTTAATGGATTTCAAAGTAAGACCAAGGGTGTAGTACAACCATTCAGTTCAAAGCAGACAAATAGGGGAAGGTCTATGTCACTATGGTAACAATAAGACTGGCTAATAAGTTTCCCCACTAACCATTTCTCTATCAGCCCCTGTTTTACCTATACTTCAGAGCAATTTTTCCTAGTAGAGACAGAAAACAAATTATTTCCAATATTATAATCAATTGGAAAAGTAGATTTTACCTTATGTTTATGCTTTAATAAGGTTAAGTAGAACCTGAGCACATGAGTTTTAGTGGATTGGTTAACAAAGCAGTATTTTTTCTAACAGTTTTATCAAACCAGAATTTCTTAAACAGTAGATAATGTCAAACAGGTATTCAACCCAAAAGATACTCTTAAAGATAAGTAGTACTATACAATATTAAACCTTCAAAATAGTTACCATTTCTACAGCACAATTATAGATGAGCTTCTCTGCAGTTACACTGTTGATTTCATCAATAAATCTCTGTTTGTCGGAGAAGAAGCGATTCAGCTTTTCTGTAAGTTTCTTGCACATGGTGATGCAGAATTTATAGCGTTCATTCAGATTTTTGACAACTGAAAAAAAGTTGAGATGGGAACTAATTTTAGTTTTCCTCCAGAAATAAAGACATAGTGACATGTACCTGTCCTGCTGGTATAAGGAAGGTGACACTAAATGATCATTGAAAAAAAAAAAAAAAGACTGGAAATTGGATTCTGTCATATGTTGTCTCTTTTAGTATAGAAAGATTGAGAATAAAGCACTTCTGACTTCTCTCTAAATGAAGTAAGTGATGAAAAACTAATAACCCAGCATTTTCCCCCTATTAAGAATATTGAGGCCAGGCATGGTGGCTCACGTCTATAATCTCAGCTAACTTGGAAGCTGAGGCGGGAACATCCCTTGAGGCCAGGAGTTTGCGAACAGCCTGGGAACACAGTGAGGCACTTTCTCTAAAATATACATATGAAACAAGAATTAGCCAGGTGGGCTGGCGCATGCCTGTAGTCCCAGCTACTCGGGAGGCTGACGCAGGAGGATCACTAAGCCCAGGAGTTTGAGGCTCCAGTGAGATATGATCATGTCACTGCCCTCCAGCCTGGGCAGCAGAGTGAGACCCTGTCTCTTTAAAAAAAAAAAAAAAAAAGCATATTGAATAACACAGTAATTCCTCATCAAAAACTTCTTCTCTTGGTATGACAGGGAAGCAACTCAAGGACTCTGGAATCACGCACTATCATCTCCTCTCATACCTTGTTTCACAGCTGTGGATGGGCTCAGTTTACCAGACTTGATCTGAGCCTTGGCAAGATGCAGAGAAGCCGCAAGTAGCTGTGCTGCTTTCATGTATAATACCAGCTGCTCCACCCGCCTGCACCCAGAAGACAGTAGCAGAGTGTTATCTTGTGAACCAGTAAGACCTGGCACTCCACACATCAGGTCACCATTACAATAGCCTTCTAGGCTGGCGTGGTGGCTCACGCCTGTAATGCTAGCACTCTGGGAGGCCCAGGCAGGAGGACTGCTTGTTTAAGACCAGCCTGAGCAAGAGTGAGATCCTGTCTCTAAAATGTGAAAAAAAAAAAAAAAAAAAAAGCCTTTCCAAAGGGATAGCATCCTCCTTAATTTCTTAATGCACAAATAACTCCTCAAGGGATGGAGAAGGATGTGTGTATTCTGAAAACAACAGGTACACTCAGATAAAAATCAATACAATCTCTGTCATCGAATATCTTCAATGGTGTAATTTACAGGAAAGAGGCAACACTAAGATTGCATAAGATCCAAGTCTTGGCTCATAAAGCGAAATCTAGTACAAGGATATAACTTAGAGGCTTCCTTGAAGCTTTTAATAACGATACGATCTTCAGTGGATGACAATTCCTACATCTCAGACACGAATTTAGAGAAAGCATGAGGAATGCAGAAATGAATACAGAGGGGAACCTACCCCCAGTCTTTGCTCAGCTGACTGATCTGGTCCACAACCACACTCTCTTGAATCTGGTACAAGGACACAGCAGATGTGCACAGCTCCGGGTTTCCTCCCCTCACAGCTGTCAGGTCCAGCACACAGTCAGTGAACATCAGCATCACATTCAGATGGCGTAAGGTGTCTGTGTGTTCTCGCTGCAGCAAAGCCAAAATTTCCAGATTAAGAATAGGGACATACTCATTTCTGTATATAAACCATGGCCATTGCTAATGCTTTTCTACAAAATAGGCATCAAGATTATAATGATACTCTCTGTGCACTAAATCACACTTCTTGCTGGTTTATGAATTTTATAATTCTTATAATTTCAGAGATGTTTAATTTCTGGCATTTTTCTAGTTAACAATGATTCCTAATATCAAAGATCTAAATTTCTGCGATCTTCTCAGTTAAAGAGGGGAGTATAGTTACACATAACAGCATCCAGAGGGGTGTCATTTAAAAATGCGTATTCTAAAATTAATGTTGTTTTGAGATTAATTCTTAGTTATAAATACATTTTTCAATCTCAAATAAAACTAAAAGTTTCTCCCTCTTTCAAAGTTAAAGAAAGATGGAAATCATTTTCCTAGGGATGAGAATAAATCGACCTTTTAGAAGTCTCTCTGCTCTGTGACAGCATATTGGACTCTATGTTCCAATACACTGGCCTGGTAAATAGAACATAATTTATACCTAATCTGATGGAGACTGAAAAAACTCAGAATTGTTTTTTTCCAAGTTTAGATTGGATTAGACATTTTCAAATTTATTGTGAAATTACTAATTCTCATTCACACAAAACAGAAATATTAGGGATCCTACATGGAGAGATAATTTGTACCTTAGTTAACCTAAAAAGTTGATCATTTTAATTTAAACATCGGGCTAAGTCAGTGTTGCATCCAGGGATCGAGGACACGTTATTCCACTGAGTGTTGGCCCTGAGTCCTTCTTGTTCTGGATTTGTACTCAGCATGCTTCAGATTACATACCTCTGTTCTACAGGTTTTCCCTGTAGAACTGGCTCTGTGGAGGGAAGGCACCAATCTACAAACATGAGCATCCAGTTTGCTTGGCAGGTCTATTTCTCAGTGTCAATGACTAATCTAGCATTACAGTTTATTATTTCCGACCTAGCTTTAAGTGTATTTATCTTGTGAAGAAAAGCAAGTTTTAAATATCCTACAACCTATCTACGTGTCACTTCCTATGAACCAAAACTTGTTTCTGAGTGTCACTGCCAACAGTATTCTGAACATATAGTGGCAATGTTTTTCAAACAGGAAAGTCAAAGAAGTTAAAGAGAAGAACGTAACTGTGCATTCTGTTCTTCTGCCATCGCTAGAACATTCTCATATCGCTTTAACATTACATTAACATGCTACTATAGTCTCGTCTCTACCTCCATCAGCGTCTCCTCCGGCAGTTCAGGGGCTTCAAAGGTGATGAGCCCCTCTAGGCTAGGGGGTGAAGCACCGTAAGGCACATATCTCAGGCTGGGAGCTGCCTCTGCTCCTGGGGGGGAAGAGCCCAAGCCCGGCCCAGGTGGGGAGCCCATACACACACGGCCACTCGCAGAGCACAGAGAGCCTCCTGAGCTGCTGGACCCCACTGCAAGGAAACACAGGACACGTGGCAGTGTCCAGAGTTAGGGGCTTTCACACCCACTCCTACTCTCATTTATTGGACATGCATGCACAGTGGCTCACTAAATTTATATATATAATGTTTATCTGGAGTCATTTATACTATTTCTGATTTTTTTTCATATTACAAGTAACAACAGGAATGAAACACAGTTTTTCCTTCTTTTGAGTGATTTCTTTTTGATAAATACTCCAAACTGGTATTACAAACAGGAATGAAATTACCATAGATCAAATACTATAAACATTTTTACAGCTCTTCCTAAGAATTGCCCTATATTACTTTCCAATGCAGCCGTGAGTAAGCACATAGATCCCACTAAATCTCAACAGCACTGGGCATTATACTTGTTAAAAATGTCGGTGTAGTTGGATATAAAAAGCTACTGTCTTAAAATATTTCCTTATTATTTAGTATTTTTAATGATCTAAAAAATAAGATTTTAGCTCTACTTTCTCTGTAGTACTGGCTCCATGGCGGGAAGGCACTGATCTCCAAACATGAACATCCAGTCTGCTTGGCAGGTACACTTCTCAGTGTTAAAGACTAATCTAGCATTATGGTTTAATATTTCTTTAAACCTAAGTATATTATTTTTATCATGTGAGGAAAAGCAAGCTTTGAAAATAAAAAGTTATGTTTTTAGGACAAAGATTATGCTTTGCTTATCCTTTGTTATCTTATGCTTATTAATTTACTGATACCTTCATTAGTAACTTATTTAGAATAAGAGAACTTAAAGGACACAAGGTACACTGTATAAGATGATGTCAAATTCAACCTAAATGTTTCTTAAATTTTTGGTATTAATAACCTATTTAAGGAGTATAAATGATAAAATAAATCTATTAGCCTGTCTAAATGTATATAGGATTAAAGCGCAAAGACTAGGACCCAAAGTACAAAAATAAAATAAATAAATAAAATTTAACTTTCTAAAAACCAAAAAACTTATTTTCAAATAATTTATTGGATCTACTAAAATAAGCCTTCAGTCTTATTTATATTTTCTCTTATAATATATTAATATCATATATATACATATGTATGTTTATAATATTTTAATATACCACTTTTACTTTACAAAGTTTTTTCCCGTCATAAATGTTGCCTCATTTACTTCTTGTAACGCATTAAGGTAAAGAATATAGTTTTTCTATTTCACCGGTAAAGAAACTGAAGCCCAGAGAAGCTGAAGGACTGGTCTAACTTACAGCTCTGGGTCATTATCAGAACACAGCGCTTCAAATAGTAGACAAAGACTGTCACATGGCACACACGCCTCACCTGAGGTTGTTCTTGCTCGAAGGACCATGTGGGTACAGGTGGGGGCCATGGCACTGTGTGGAGGAGACCCTACAGTGAAGAGGACAGCCCTAGAACTTGCTGCTGTCCCTGTAGGAGGTGCCAGCGCAACACCACAGGCTCCTACAGGAGCTACAACAGAAGATTTATAACATGTTACATTACCTTGATAGTGTTTATATCCAGGGATGGGATTACAGGGAGACTTTGTTTTATATGTTAGGGTTTTTGCTTTTGTTTTTGCAAAAAGCATTTATTACTCTTAAAATCAGAAAATACACTATTTTCATTAAAAATGATTCTCAGGTGTGAATCTTCTTCACCCAAAGCCTAGTATTCAGAGCTACTTTTGTATACTTCTAAAATATATAAACTCTAAGTCACACTTGTTGAGAAAATAATTTGAAAAAGTAAAAACTGAGAAGTGGGAACAAAAACATGAGGTTTGGCTGGGCGTGGTGGCTCATGCCTGTAATCCTAGCACTCTGGGAGGCTGAGGTAGGAGGATAGCTTGAGGTCAGGAGTTCAAGACCAGCCTGAGAAAGAGAGTGAGACCCTGTCTCTACTAAACATAGAAAGAAATTAGCTGGGCAACTAAAAATAGAAAAAATTAGCTGGGTGTGGGTGGCACACACCTGTAGTCCCAGCTACTCAGAAGGCTGAGGCAGGACTGCTTGAGCCCAGGAGTGTTGAGAGTTTGAGCTTGCTGTGAGCTAGGCTGACACCATGGCACTCTAGCCCAGGCAACAGAGCAAGACTCTGTCTTAAAAGAAAAAAAAAAATAAAACAACAACAAAAAAATAAAACCAACTTATGACAAAGCTATATTGATCAAGGTAGCATGATACCAACAAAAATATAAATATAGATCAATGAAATAAGAGTTCAGAATCCAGAAATAAACACATTTATGGTCAACTGATTTTTGACAAGGCTGGCAAAACAATTCAATGGTAGGAAGAATGGTCTTTTCAATGGTGCTGAGACCACTGAATAGCTCATGCAAAAGAATGAAGTTCAATACTTTCCCCACATCATCAACAAGAATCAAGTCAAACTGGACTATAGACATAAATGTAAAAGCTACACTATAAAACTCTTAGAAGAAAACACAGAGTTAGGCAATGTTTAAATGCTATTTAAGAAGGGGTATTTCTAGGGAAACTCAAAGATAATAGGGGATTCAAAAACAAGGACACCAGAGAAAATTTTAAGCTGATACCTACAGCTACAGCAAACACTAAACACAACTTAACTCCTAGCCAGACAGACGAAAATTCTCATATACAAAAGGCTTTATTTAACTCAGTTTTTTTAAAAAAGCCAAATACATCATGTCTGGTCTCCAACAAAAAATTAAAGACATGCTAAAAGGCAAAAACACAGTTTGAGAAGATAAAGCAAGTCAAGCACCAGAAACAGACTCAGATATGGCAGAGATGTTGGAATTGTCACACTGGGAATTTAAAATAACTTATGACTAATATATTAAGGACACTAATGGAAAAAGTGGACAACATGCAAGAACAGATGGGTAATATAAGCAAAGAAATGAATATTCTAACAAAAAAACAAAAGGAAATGCTAGAAATCAAAATCACTATAACAGAAATGAAGAATGCCTTTGATGGGCTCATCAGTAGACTGGACATGGCCGAGGAAAGAATCAGTGTGGTTAAAGAAACGTCAACAGAAACTTCCCAAACTGAAAAGCAAAGCAGTATCCAAGAACAATGGGACTAAAAAAGTATAACATATACTTAATGGGAATACCAGAAGGAGAAGAATGAGAGAAGAGAAGAAACATTCAAAGTAGTAATGGCTAAAAGTTTTCCAAAACTAATGACAGAACCAAAGCACAGACCTAGGAAGCTCAGAGAACACCAAGCAGAATGAAGACCAAAAAATCCTACACCTAAGCATATCATATTCAAACTGCAGAGAGTCAAAGAGAAAATCTTGAAAGAAGTCAAAGAAATAAACACATCTCACCCATAGAGGAACAAGGGTAAGAATTACATCGGACTTCTCTTCAGAAACCATGTGGGCAGTAAGAGAGTGCAGTAAGATATTATATCCTCAGTATCCTACAGTATTCTCTTTGGATTAGAAACCATGTCCAATCAGATATTTTTGCTGGCCCAGAGATTTCCTCCTTTCGATGCTCAGGAGAGTAAAAAAACAAAAAAAAAACAAAAAAAAACAATCAGCTCACACCTGTAATCGTAGCACTCTGGGAGGCTGAGGTGGGAGGATCACTTGAGCTCAGGAGTTGGAGACCAGCCTGAGCAAAAGTGAGACCCCGTCTCTACTAGAAATAGAAAAATTAGCCGGGTGTCGTGGTGTGTGCCTATAGTCCCAGCTACTCAGGAGGCTGAGGCAGGAGGATCACTTGAGCCTAGGAGTTTGAGGTTGCTGTGAGCTACAATGACCCCATGGCACTCTACCCAGGCAACAGAGTGAGATTCTATCTCAAAAATAAATAAATAAATAATTAAAAATAGAAAATAAATCATAGAGAAAATAAGAACAAAGAAGTTACAACAGAGATTATCAAATTTGAGCCAACACCAATAGTCACCTGGGAGCTTATTACACATATTGATTCCTAAATGCATCCCCAGAAAATCTGATTAAACAGGTCTAGGTTAGTCTGGAATCTGCATTTTGTTTTTGTTTTTTGACATGTATAATCTAGATGTGGGTGGTTATGGACATAACAGTCTCTGGAACAACCACGAAAGGTTCACGGTCTCAGTGACCTATGGATCTTTATAGGATCCAGTGGCTGTAAAAGAAATGCTTAGGAATACCTGTGTGTTTAGGCCAATTTTGGCCAATCTTATCCTACTGATAAGAAACAATCTTGGTTGGAATTCCTTCTAACTCACTGGCTGCTGATCACCAAGGTACTGAACAAACCCTGCCACGAAGGAAGATGAGATGAGGGGATGGCCTCCAGAACCGTCGGGTAATACACTTGGTGTTGTTTTTGTGCTGCCAAGCCTGGGGTAATTTGTTACAACAGCAATAAGAGCAGCATAATCCATATACTAACAATGGCTTGCCTAAAAAGAAACTAGATTTTTCTTACCTACATCCATTGGCCGTTCAGTATTTAAGCTGTCCGTGCTGCCCTGGTGTCCACCTAAAGGTGGCTTTACTGGTTGATCTGATAATTTCCCAGTACTGACAGACCTGAAAAGAACACTGATACTAATAATGGAAAAGTACACTTTTTTAAAAAAAAGTGTTAATAGGAAGTCAGAGAACAAGGAAACAAAAAGCAGATAACAAACAATTCAGGGTAGAGATAAAACTTCAACAACAATAATAAAAAAAGACAGAAATAGAGTATTCAGGAAGTTCAGGAAGAGCTCTGTATTTACAAAGTTATAGGAAGCATTTGCGGTTTCCAGAGATTCTAAATGTATATGGTACATATCAATAACCACATGGCATAAACCAGCTACTGGTTGCTTTTATGACAGAAATATATTTATTTTACTATTACAGTTTTCATGTTTAAGGCCAGAGAGGAAACAGACTTTTACCTGCCAAACACTGCCTTGTTCTGCTGCTCAGACTGCAGCCTCTCACCTCCTTGCACTAAGAGGCAATGGGAGCACTCCCGGGGGTCATTCCCATCTTTGGATTGCCCTTCAGCAGGCCCATGACGAGTAACCAAGGCCAGCAGGTTGGAAGATGCTTGCGTTTTAGGGATTTTGAAAGGAGCTGTGGCCTAAAGAAACAGATGTAAGCTAGTTAATACAATGTATGAGCTGTTGAGAATTGGCAGGCTATATGACCCATAGTAAGGAGTATAGACTTTGGAGTCAATTAAAACCAGATTCAAATACTGGCTGTTCTATTTACAGCTGTGTGACTGTGTGAACGCGAATCATTCATTTACATTCTCTAAGCCTCAATTTCCTTTTCTGAGGATTAAATGGGATCATGCACATAAAGCATTCAACAAGTAAAAAACTTACACTGTGCCTGGCACATAGTGAGTGCTCATTAAATTCTACCTGTTCTCATCATGAATCCTTTCCATAACATACTATACCAATTCATGATCTGCAAAAGGGTTTATTAAACATACCTTAGTAGGAGAGCCGATGATTGTTGGTAAAGGAGTTCTAAAGAACCAGTCAGAACTGCGTGGAGAGGATCCCATGTGTTTGGTGGGAGAGGTTCCAAGGCTGCCAGGCCGACTAGGCTGAGGTGAGTAGCTGTACCCAGGCCCAGCATGGGATGGGTACACGGGGTCAGAGTGCTGTTTTCTGAGCTTCTGCTTGTTCTGATAGATGTCAGTGAGGGTGGGGGCGCTCTGCAGCCTAGCACCCAGTAAGACAGACTGTGGTGACTGCGCCTGTGGCACTGGAGAACCTAACAAGAAAATGAACGCAATATTAACCCAAGGTGAAGAAGTGCAGGGCGAAAACTTAAGAATTAAAAAGACAATTTTTAAAATGAGAATTTGGATAAATGTCTTATCTTTCATAAGATAGTCTAAAAGTTGTTTACTTGACAAGAGACTGTTTTCTGGCATCCTTTACGAAACGATGACAAGTACATTGTTGTTTGTGTTCTCAGAAGATAGAATTTAATGATGGGTATATCAGCTGTTTTTATCAGCAGGTAGCAAGTAACTCAGATTAATGCAGGGTCTGATTAGTACCCAAAGAGAACAACAGTTAATGGTTAAAGTTAATGAAAACAACAAAGCCTTACATCGAACATGATGATTTTTACTCTTTACCTGAATATATATTTGGGTATTATTAATGTAATTATTCTCTTTTCTCACATAGCAACTAAAAGAAACTTTTCAAACTAATCCAGAATAACTCCTTATTCAATAAAATAAAACAAATATATATAAAATGTAGCAAAGAAGATCGTAAAGACAACAGACCTTTCCTGGATTTTACTTCATTTGTCTAAAAACAAAGCATGTGGATATTTTATGCATTTTGTCAGTTTCCTCAGTGACTCACAGAAAACCTAAAGTACCCATATTCCCTACAAAGAAAACACCTGTCCACAGATATTCTTGTCTTTTAAGGAGACACCACATCAAAAGCCAAGGATATAGGGTCCCCCCTTCCCCGCACAAACCTTGTTGATGCCGACTTAAGAGGTCCACTAAGCCTTGACTCCAGTTACACATTCTCTGGCGTTTCTTATAAGCTAAACTATCAACAATAACACGAAGGGCATGCAAATATTCTTAAGTGGCCTAACCATCATCTTCCTAGAAACAGACACCAACAGGAACTTTGCTACTGACCCACTCCTGGCTTCATCTCATTCCAAACCTGGTATTTAATTTTTCAGAACTGTGTTCTGCCATTTATAGAAAGAAATGAAATTCGTATCAAACTGTTATAATCCAGAGGAAGTTATTTAAGCTTTATTTTTAAGAAAACACAAAATATAAAAAAACTAAACTTAGAAAAGAGTGTTTTTCTATGTAACACAGGACTCCTTTAACTATCCAACTCCTCAAATACCCACACAATTGAATTTGACTTATAAAAGTATGATTTACGTGTATCTTTCCTGGCATAAATATATATGTTATAAAGAAAATAAACATGTTTTTTATCTGATGCTGACTGATGGCTCTTACCAAGAATAGTATTAATCAATAGTGTTAAAGTAATGAAATTTCATTTTCTAGATTGCTTTTCATTATCATTGTGAAAATAACCAAAATTTGTCTAAGTAATTTAATTCCTAAGCCTTATTTTCATTAAGGAATCTTATATTCAAAAGGATATATTAGCGGACTTGGTGGGGGGGTAAAAAAAAAAAAGGAGATATTAGATTAGCTATATGTCATGTTAAATCATATTAGACCAAGATTCTAAACAACAGAATGGCAGAGGAAATACTTCCTATCAAATATGTTCTTTTGATAAGTCTGGAAAAACCATAACTCAAATCCATGTATCACAGAATTCAAATTATTAATATACCAAATACATTCTCCTACCTGAGGAATTTCTACTCCTAGATTCGTGGCCCTGAGGATGCCCACAGCAGCACTGACTAAACTGTTCAGGAATGGTACCAACTGTGAAAAGAGAAGTGGGAAAAAGAAGAAATGATTCAAAACCAATAAAGGACAGAAATACATAACATGCACAAATTGCACAGTATATTATAGCTTACAAAGTTTTTACTAGCAAAGCTTTAGTTCAAGTAACACTTATCGAATGACCAACATGCTGGGTGCTGGACACATTACAATAAAAAGCACCACATAACCTGCCTTGAAAAACAAGAACATCAGGAAAGAAAGTCACATAAACAAATAAATGCTTCTAACAGGTACATGTGTAAAACAGAGAAATACAAAGAGTTTGTACAAAGTGTGTGGGGTTTGCGGAGCTGCAGGGCACAGCTGAGTGACAGCCCCAGATGCTGTCCCTCTGGATCCACCACAATTGTGCAGAGGCTTCTAAAGGGCTGCTCCCAGCCAAGGACTGCAGGTGCCAGGACACTAACTAATTCAGGCCTGCAGACGTGGGTCAGGGAATTCCTCGGTCTAACAGACAACTCCGTGCTTGCAGCTACTCCTTCAGTCTGGCTGAAAACTTTTTACAACTGTGCTATAATCTAGACGCTTCTTGCCCAGTTCTCCCTCCTTTCCCAGATGCCAGACCTGTATCATCTTGGTCTGAGGGTCCTCCCTGCCTCCTCCTGCCCCCTTTCCTGCATCCTTCACAGGCATTTCCCCTAATCAATCTCGCATATTTAATACCTTCTTTGTATCTACCTGAGAACCACACAAACACAGAAGGAGAGTTGGGGAAGGGGGCGGGGTGCGGTTTAGGCACTTATCCTTGAGTGCAAGGATAAGGCTTGGACCTTGTCTTTGGAGACCTCTGGCTGCGAGGGTGATGGAGGGCCAAGATTTCAAGATTTTTCAGCTAAAAACAGCTTTGAAACCATCGCAACAAGTGATGTGGCAATTTAAACCTTTTTTAAAAAACACCATCACTTGAGTTTTGTTTCAAATAGGGCTCCTGCAGACTACTTGCAACTCTTCTCTGTCTCCTTCTGACATTTCTTCCTGGTTCCATCTTATCTGACTCAAGCAGTTTGGGCTGAGGGCAGGGCCCTCTCCTTCTGGAAGTTTTCTGTTTTGGGTTTTTTGGCGGGGGGGCGGGGGGTGTGTGTGTGTGTGCACAATTTTGGGCTCTGCTACCTCCGGGCTTTCTCTGCACCACGTGTTCTTCCTACCATCTGAGTCTGCTCTCGCACAGACGCTGTCGTCTCAGTGGCTTTGGCTTTCTTACACATACTTGAGTTAGAGCTTTTTCTTTTGTCCCTTAGTTTCGCTGAAGATGTAATGTGTGGTTTTTCTGCTTGGCAGGGCTTTTGCTGTTGCTGTTGTTTTGGCATTCTCCTTGCTACTATGTATGGCTTGCAGGAAAAGTGGGAAGATCTATAACAAAGCTGCCACCTGGAACTTTGCTGGTAAACATGAGCCAGAGCCCCTGTATTTTAATCTTCATAAATTTGAATGATAAGTAGAATAAGTATTTCATACACTTTAACCTGGGGTTTCTAACTTTGCATTTAGAGCCCAAACCCAATGGAGATGCTATTTATATACAAGGACCCTTTATATTATTATATTTCCAGTAGAGGTCCCAACAGAGTTATACAGAGATTCTTAAGAGGGAATTGGGAGTAGGGTAGAGTTGGAGGGATGGGATACAGCCTGCACTCAGCTGAGAATCACTGCCGTCATGAGCCAAAGTTCCTAAAGATTGTGTCATATCAGATTTGTTATATTGAAAAAAATGTTGAAAACAACTGTTTTAAACTCTCCTGACCCAAAGGGGAAGGTGAATAAGGCCTGGAAGACCCAGTGGAGAGTCTTCGTCCAACTGTCTGTACTGTGTCTGCTGGCGCCGGGGAGCAGGATCCCAGCCGGAGGAAGCCCATGGGGCTGGTGTTGGACCTTCGCACCACTGCAGATCTGAAAAGTAAAAGAAAATTACTCCTTCTCTGGCAGGTTCCAGAACTTTCTCTTTATTCGTTTTTTTCTGAAACTTCCTAACAACATGCCCTGGAGTTTTTTTTTGTTTTTTTTTTTGTTTTTTTTCGAGACAGAGGCTCGCTCTGTTGCCCAAGCTACAGTGCAGTGGTGTCAACCTAGCTCACAGCAACCTCAAACTCCTGGGCTCAAGTGATCATCCTGCTTCAGCCTCCCGAATAGCTGGGACTGCAGGCAAGTGCCACCTCGCCCAGCTAATTTTTTCTATTTTTAGTAGAAATGGGGTCTCACTCTTGCTCAGGCTGGTCTTGAACTCCTGAGCTCAGATCCTCCCGCTTTGGCCTCCCAGAGTGCTAGGATTACAGGTGTGAGCCACCGCACCCAGCCTGCAGTAGAGTTTTAAAAAATATGTAACATAGTCAAATGGAACAAATATAAAATGTATAAAATGATAGAGTGAAGTACCCCTCCCACCCTGTATTCTACCTGCCTAATTCCTAATATTTCCGCAGTATTACTCAAAAGTTTGGTACTATTTTTAGTTTCTAGTGTATCCTTCCAGAGTTCCTTAATGCATATACAAGCAAACTGAATACATAATCTTAGTCTCACCTTGCTTCAACACCAAAGGTGATGTATCGCATACCAACCATTTTCAATCCTCTTAGTTTTAAATCCCCTTTATACTCTTAAAAATTACTGAAGACCCAGAGAGCTTTCATTTATAACTAGCATATATTGACATTTACTATATTAGAAATTAACTTAGAAATTTTAAAAATTAATCCATTAAAAATAAACTTATTATATGTAATTTAAGATTATGAAAACTAAATATATTTTCCAAAACAAATTAGTGAGAAGCATGGCATTATTTTACATTTTTGCAAATCTCTAATGTTTGGCTTAATAGAAAACATTTGGATTCTCATTATGGCTTCTGCATTCAATCTGTTATAAGATATGCTCTATGCTATTTTGAGTGAATTATATGAAGAAAATCAAGCCTTATATAGATACATAACTGGAAAAGGAAGGAATATTTTGGTAACCTTTTCAGATACCCTTCTTTAACACTACCCCAAAACTCAGCAAGTGATCAATTCTAAAAGTTTAGCTGCAATGTGGTATCTGAAACCTTATCAATGAACTCTTCCACTCCATTCTTTCGCGAAGAATCTTGCACTTTGAAGGAATCTTTTACCTGTGCACGATATTTTAACATTTGGTCATTTGGAAAATATTGGTTCACTGAGTTATCCAGATATTACAAATGTTGATACATTACACAGTATCAGAAAGTCACATTCATATCAAAATATCACCATCAATTTGAACAGAAACATCTCTCAAGGTGTAACAGAAGCTGTCAAAATCACAGTGGTGAACACAGGTTTTCCAAAATTCTGATTTTTGCTTGAGAGCTCAAATTTTATCACTGACATTTAGTGTCATTTGTTTTCTTAAAAAGAGGCAAAACTTAGTTCACTTTAGACAAAATGGCTGCTCAATACCCATAACCATACTTCTTAAGTTGTTCTTAAAAGTAAAAAGGTGTTCTACGAAAAAGCAGCTAGTTCAGCTTGCAACTAAAACAGTCATACAAATGCTTTTCAATCATACAAGTGCTTTTCCTAACAGAACTATTCTCATATGCAGCAAAGTGCCTGTATGTGTACATTCCATTCAAGGATGAAGATTTTCAAAGAGAAATGATAATTTTTACTGCTTCATCAAGGACAGTCCTTTGTATCGCAGTGTGTGGCTGTGAAGAATACAAAGACTAACAGTGCAGTTGGGTGCCACCACCTTGATTCACGCGCAGGCAATAGCAGTGTCACATCTTTGCTTTTTGTACCATCGGTGCACATATATCAATGTAGTGAAAAAGCAAATTATGTCATAGTATCACTATGAAAATAGTTTTGACCTCATGGACCCTCTGAAAGGATCCACAGACCACACTTGAGAATCACAGCTTACTTTTTCCATTTTATAATATACCTTGGAAGTTTTTCTACCTCGATACATAGAGAGCTTCCTTACACTTTTTAGAATGGAAGATACACAGTATTCCACTGTCAGAGATGGACTATAACAAATTAGTTCCTTACTGGGAGGCACTTGGCTCATTTCTCGTCCTTCACTACTGTAACAGTTAACAACTTTGTGCATATATGCAATTTCATGCACAGGCAAGGACTGCACATGTCAAATATGTAGCTGACTATGCATGTATAACTAAGTTACCAGAAGGTGAAGCGCCATTTCCTCCCTTCGCTCTGCGAGTTCTCTGAGATTTAGGTCTCCCTGAGGGTACCACGGGGCACAGTGATTCTCATTGTTTCAGAATCCCTGATTACATGCACACTTACATATTCCATGCTAAAGCAGGTACCCTTCTTCTATCCTTTGGGCTTTCCAGAAATTTATCGAGCTTTCTCACCCACTGAACATCTATCTTTATTTCACTTGTCTTTGTGGACTTACAACTTTGTTATTCCTTTACTACACTCTTAGTGGGGTCTCAGGAGGGGAAGAAATAAATAATATGTAAATAATCTGATACAACTGGTGGGATATCATTTTTTAACAAGTTCTTCCTCAATTCTTAAAAGTAATTATACTTAAGTATGTATTAATACATATAACAAGGACGACTCATGGTGGCTGTGGCGGCTTGGGTGCGGTACAATGGTGACTGAGCTGCTAGCTTGGTGGCGGGAGCGCACTGAGCCCTGGCCAGCCACCGTGAGCCCTCCCTGGGCTCTGCACCCCTAATGCAGCTTGGGTGCTGAGCTCACCCTGGCCAGGACGATGGTGAAGCATTTCCTGGGCCAGAGCGTGCTCCAGAGTTCCTGGGACCAAGTGTTCGCTGCCTTCTGGCAGCGGTACCCAAATCCCTATAGCAAATGTGTCTTGACAGAAGACCTAGTACACGGGAGGTGAGCCCTGACCAGAAGCAGAGCTGACCAAGACCAACAGGATGCCCCGCTGGGCCGAGCGACTGTTTGCTGCCAATGTTGCTCACTCGGTGTACATCCTGGAGGACTCTACTGTGGACCCACAGAATCAGACCATGACCACGTTCACCTAGAACATCAACCATGCCTGGCTGATGATGGTGGAGGAATGGTATGTTTACTATGTGAACTCTGACAACAGCGGCCGGACCAAAATCTGTCGGGAAGCCTGGGTCTCCTCTAGCTTATTTGGCGTCTCTGGAGCTGTCCAGGAATTTGGTCTCGCCCAGTTCAAAAGCAACGTGACCAAGACTATGAAAGGTTTTGAGTACAACTTGGCCAAGCTGCAGGGTGAGGCCCCTTTCAAAACACTTGTTGAGACAGCCAAGGAAGCCAAGGAGAAGGCAAAGGAGACAGCACTGGTAGCTACAGAGAAGGCCAAGGACATAGCCAACAAGGCAGCCACCAAGCAGCAGCAGCAGCAGTTTGCGTAGCCAGCCTGCCACCACCACAGCACACCAGACAACTAGGTTCCACTCCCTCTGCCCTGTCCCCATTGTGCTCTATTATTAAAAATCAGCTTCCAGCCCTGTCCACTGTCTGGGTGGTGGGCTGGGGGTCTGGGCATGACATTTGCAGTACACCAGGCACAGTATCCATGTCCGAGCCCGGCCTGCTATCCCTTTTGGGCAGCTGAGGACACAGGTGTGGTGACTTGCCCCCAGTCATAGACCATATGCAGGTGAAGTGGCAATAAACACTAGGCTGTAAGCTCCAGGAGGGAAGGACTTTGTTTTGTTCTCTGATGTGTCTCAAGTACCTGGAACAGTATCTAGCACATAACAGTACTCAATAAATATTTGTTGAATTCAAAAAAATATATATATATAACAAATATATATTTATCATACTATATTAACCAGCAAAGCTTAAATATCATTCAAATTGATCAATTATAAAACTTTTTATTATTCAATTTTGTATGACTTTGTGCATTTCCATTATACACATATGTAACAGACTAACTTTGCCTTGTAAAGATCTTGCAATAACAACAACAAAAGGTTTTTTAAAAGAAAAGAAAAAGAATTAAGAAAGAAAAAAGATAGCTTACCTTGGAGAACCATGTAGATTTGTGCCTGAGCTGGCAGTAGATGTAAGATTCTGCTCTATGCGCTGATAATTCCTTATTTGAGTGGGAACTGGAATTGGTGCCGTTTCACTGTGAGGTGACACAGTAGGATGACATTGCCTGCAACCATAATTCATTGAAAAAGGAAATGAATATTGATAAGACTGTTTTTCCTTCATTTGGCCAATTAGTTATATCTAGAGCACATTCTAGAAAGAGCCAAATGATCACTTCAGTATATGAGTAAGAAATGATCTTGTTAACAAATATATAGAGCCAAAAAAAAAATCACATTTGTCATCTAAGAACTCTCCTGGCATTCATATGCATATTGAGGACTAAGAATTACAAAAATAACCTAAAAAAAGCTCCTCTACAACAACAGGAAAAGTCCATAGGTCAACAAAACTGTTTCATCCACTCCCATTCTGCTATATTCATTACTATGTGAGAGAAACAAATATTTCTACGAAAATATGCTGGGTATAAGAACAGGAAGTTCAAGAGCAAAGACGACTGGAATGTTTACAAAAGCCATGAATGCAGTAAGCATTCCCAAGGAACTGTGACTTTATGAAGAATGAAAACACATGGTGTAATTCTCAAAGCAAACAACTGATCTGAGGTCCACATTTTGAAGTGTTAATACTTGGTTTCTTTAATAGCCTCTTTCCTCACTTTTCAGAAATAGACTAGTATGCCCTTAGATGACTTTCAATTCATTTTACAAGATACCATGAAACATATCAGAAACAATTTGGGCCTTAAGAAAGACGACTTATTTCATTCCACCGCCCTTTTATAATTCCAAAAAAAGCCACATGAATCTTGCACTTTTTCCCAATTACAATACTGCAGATATAAAGAGATCACACAGTCATTTAAACAATACGGTTATCCTCAAAAGTGTCACTCTAGAAGTTTTGGAACCATTAGACTATTTTATATTTAAATAAAATCTCATCTGTAACAGAGATGTTAGCAGCACAATCACATGTCATTCTCTCTATCCCATAAATTCTGAGAAATGCTGAGAGACACAAACGCACAAGGACAAATAAAAGACCAGGTGACTATATGACAGCTGCCTCAAATTCACAATCTTCACACCAGGAGATCCCCAGATACCTCTTTGTTTTAGGAAGACCCTGTGAGTAAATCCTGTGAGGGTGACAAGTAATCACATAGCTAGAATGTAATGCCCAGGGACAGAGGGAGAAGAGAGGAAAGCACCTACACATAAGAGTTCCCATGAAGCCCAGTCCTGCAGACAAATGCTGAGCCTTAGCTCTTGGTCACAGGGCTTTCTGAGCTATTTAATTATCCAAAGGCCAAAGCAGCAACAGAAGAGCCTCGCCTGGCATACAGGCCCACAGTTGCAGAGGGAAAGCAGGTGAAAGGTCCAGCAAGAAAGGGGTTAGTAATATGTAGAGGGAGGCTGTCAGAAAAGCAGGAATCAGGCCAGGCACAGTGGCTCATTCCTGTAATCCTAGCAGTCTGGGTGGATCACTTGAGGCCAGGAATTTGAGACCACTCTGGCCAACACAACAGACCCCAATTCTATAAAAAATTAAAAGAAAATTAGCTGGGTGTGGTGGCGCATGTTTGTCTGTAGTCCCAGCTACTAGGGAGGTTGAGGCAAGAAGATTGCTTCAGCACAGAGTTGGAGGCTGCAGTGAGCTATGATCACGCCACTGCACTCCAGCCTGGGTGACAGAGTAAGATGCTGTCTCTTTAAAAAAAAAAAAAAAAAAAAAAAAAAAAAAAAAAAAAGAAAGGAAAGGAAAAGAAAGAAAGAAAGAAAGAGAAAAGTAAAGTCGGGATCATCTCAGAGATGAGACACCCTAATGCACCATGGGCTATATATGCAATTGGCCTCCATCAATGGCTGCTGACAACCAGTCTTAGGAATTTTGATACGCTAACTCAGAATTCTGAGTGTACAAGAAACGGGTATTATATTCCCTGTATGTACTGAAGACTGACATACAGGTAATGAAGGAACTATTACTAAGACGTATTTCTTTAGTTTAAAATGCACTCATTGGTGAAGGAAAGAAAAGTTAAAGAATTGTACCATACGAAGAGAAACTGAAAAGAAGCCAAAAGACGTCTAGAAGAAAAAAGGGCAGCAAATCAAAATAAGTGAAAACCTGATAATACACAGTTCTCATGTTTGAATTCCCATATCTTCAAAGAGAGGCAGCAAATAAGTTTGTACAAGACTTGCTCACCTGCTATGGTTCCCAAAACTGTGCACCCAAGGGGTACCCTAGAGTACATCTAATTTTTTAAGGAAATACAGACACTTTGAAAACACTATGACTATTATAAACTAAAATCACCATTAAGTTGTTTGGCCTGAACTACTTAACGAATGGAACTGTTAGTTATTTCTTTCTATTAGTTTAGAGACACTGGTTTAAAAAACACTCTCAAACCACAATAATCAACATAGAAGATGACTTCTGTGACCAAACGTGGGGTTCTTCCCAACAAAGCAAGCAGTGCACACCAAACGTGTGTCTTCTAATTCCCACAATACCTGGAGATAGAGTCAGTCCCCAAAACTGCCCCCCACCAAGACACCAGTCACAAGTCTGGGCCTCCAGAACTTGTGACCAACCAGCTTCAAGTTCGGGTTCCCACAACCCCCTCTTTGGGTTCAATTAATTTGCTGGAGTGGCTCACAGAACTCACGGAAACACTTACTTACAATTACTGGCTTATTATAAAGGATACAGATGAAGAGCTGTGTAGGGCCAGGTGTGGGGGAAGGGGCGTGGAGCTTCCATGGCTTCCAGGGCACGCCACCCTCTAGGAACCTCCATGTTCAGCTATCCAGTAGCTCCCTAAACCCAGTCCTTGGAGGCTTTTATAGACAATTTTGTAGAAGAAAAGCGATTAGCCCTTAGGGTACAGGGGAGGACCCTCTCTGGAATGAGGGTCTTAAGACTCATAATCAGAAAGGTGGGAGAAGACTAGAGTCCTGCCTTGGGGCAGGTGAAGGTCAGAGAGATTCTGTTTCCTGAGGCCTAACACACCCAACGTTTTAACAAAAGACTGTAACAAGGGCTATGAGAGTCAAGACACTGTGGTCCAAAAACTATGTATATATGTATATACCATAGCACTACAGACCCTAAAAAATTACTAAGACACTAAAGGAACTTCTAGCTTAACCTATTTTACTGATAAACTAACACCACATAGTTCCAAAACTCTTAGTCTCAATTTGGAGTTTTTTCCCATAGCATTTCTTTTGTTTTTCCTATAAAAATTCCTTCAAAGTGCTAAAGTGCATCAATACTATTTAGAAGCAGTTCAGCGAGATTTCGGGAGGGCCTGCTAGGTACTCATGAGTAACCCGTGGGCATGTTATCCAACCAGCATTCAATGAAAGGCTAGTAAGCTAGTCAGTAACACCAAGAAAGAGGACAACTTTCTACATCCTTTTTAGAGATAAATGAAACGAAAACCTCAAGAAAGAAGGTACTAATTGGGGCATTTCACTACCAATATGTAAGAGAAAAAAAAACTAGATCCTTTTAAGTGTGGCTCACAACAATGTCTAACTATCGTTTTACACTTGTAAGCAACGCTTTCCTGAAATGGTAGAATTTGCGCCCAGTAATGCCAGAGCACTGTAGGCCAAAAACTTCAGGTCTTAAGACTTTCAAAGACTTTAGTTAAAATTATATGAAATGCATTATGTATTTCCTTCAATATATGTTCTCGAATGGATGCTAGAAAGTAAAATTCTGTATTTTGAATTATATTTTCCTAATATAATAAGATTGGAACTAGGTTTTCCAAGAAAATTTCTGACCCCTAGAAAATAAATCACTAATTTCAATACAACAAAACATTTCAAAGTAATTTTAATAAAAGTGAAGTTCTAAGAAAAGTAGTAAAATTACAGGGATTCTCTTTTTTTTTTCTGAAACAGAGTCTCACTCTCTTGCCCTGAGTCAAGTGCCGTGGCGTCAGCCTAGCTCACAGCAACCTCAAACTCCTAGGCTCAAGAAATCCTCTTGCCTCAGCCTCCCAAGTAGCTGGGACTACAGGCATCTGCCACGACGCCCGGCTAATTTTTCTATTTTTAGTAGAGATGGGCTCTCGCTCTTGCTCAGGCTGGTCTCAAACTCCTGACCTAAAGGGATCCTCCCACCTTGGCCTCCCAGAGTGCTAGGATTACAGGCGTGAGCCACCGTTCCCAGCCAGGGATTCTCAAATGAGATGATAGCCACTGGGATATGGAGGGAGAAAAATCTTAATGGTTTCATGAAGAATAACTTTTTTACCTGCATCAGCCATTTTAATCGTATACACAGCATAACTTTTAATATTCTTTTTATATTTCTGTTTTCACCTGCACTTAATATCCTGTGGTAGAATGTTTTTTTCCCCTCCAAATATTCACTTTCTCTCTCTGGACCCATGTCTACACTCCATGTGGTGTTCTCCCCGCTACCCCCCACCAGCCCCTGGGAAGCAGGCTGAAAGAGCAGCCCTCATTTCGGACTTGCTGTTCTCAAAGCAGAGCAGAGAGTAAGAGAGCGATGGCAGAACAGAAGCTTCAGCGCCATCACGCAGTTCTGTCTTCGTTCTTATTCCCTCTCCTTTGAGAACAGCATGTCTCAAATGAGCTGCTCTTTCAACCTGAAAACCAGAAAGAAGAAAACATACGAAGCGGAGTCACAGCTGATTCACAGCCAGCAATGACACAAGTAAGGTATAAACCCATGCTGTAAGCTACTGAGGTTTTGGGGTTGTTTGTTACCACAGCATTAACCTAGCGAGAACTAAATAATATCATCTCTTTATGGATATGTTTGGTACCAATGGTACCAAGATAACACACACACACACACACACACGAGAAAGCTTGTATTACTGTATTCATCTCTCTCCTGTCTAGTTTTCTTTTCTGACTTTACCACTGCAGCCCAGGACATTTAAAACCTCAGCTTAGCCTTCCAACTCTTCCATTGTTGAGTGAAAAAAACTTTTTGGAAAATTAAAACATATAATATTATGCCACATGTAAAAAATATTTACTGTATAGTATAATATATATATATACACATATGTATATGTATGGTTTCAACTGACTGTATTGTGATAGTTTATTTCTCTTAAAAACTATTAAAAGGCAAAAATGTTAGGATTTAACAGAGTTAAGAGAAGAGTATACAGATAACCATCGTATCACTCTTCATACTTTCCTTTCCTTTATACTTTGCTTAAAATATCTCATGTTAAAGTTGGGCGTGGTGGCACGCACGCCTGCAGTCCCAGCCACTCCGGAGGCTGAGGAGGACAATCACTGAGCCCAGGAGTTCAAGGCTGTACTGCGTATGTTTGCGCTTGTAAACAGTCACTGCGCTCTACCTAGGGAAACAGAGCAAGACTCTGTCTCAAAAAAAAACAACAAAACAAAAAAACCAGAAAAACCCCACAAAGTTCTATAACCTTCCTCAAGACTCACAAAAATAAGAAAATATGAAAAATCTTTTAGCAAAATATATGAAAACATACCCTCCACACACCAAGAACTCATTTGAAGCACGTCTGCCAGCAGTTCCCATTGGCACGTCATCTAAAGGAGAGAAAAATACCATCAGTTCTGTTATACCTCATGCTTAAAAATGCAAACTTTGTACCAACATGATTATTAGAAAACAATGTGAACACAGTGCAAATTTACCATTTCCTTCTGTTGTGATTTCGTCCATAGGAAATAAGTGACCACAGGAAAATGCACCCAGCTGAATAGATAGGCTGCAACCCTCTGGATACCAACTTCTATAAGCAAACTTGAGGTCTTTTTCAAGATAAAGTGCCGTATTTGTTGCAGTATTTATGTATTTCTTCATCACTTAACATGTGAAAAAACTGTGCTACTGTTTTTATCAGATTCCTATTCATGTGTCAGTGACTAAATTCCATCTTGCCCATAAGTTCTGTGGTTTTTATTGCACAATTTTGCATAGACCACGTACATCCCATTATAGCAGAATGACTGTGTAACAAAATCTAGTTAATATAATGTTGGAGTACCCCTTCCTTCTGCATAACACTCTTTCAGGTCTTGCATGGGTTGTTGAGCAAGATGTCCTGGAAACTGGGGCCTCCTAAACACAGTAGCACATGACACAGACCATCATCATCTACCCCTACATCATATACAGGAGTAGAGCACAGCTTAGAACTCAGGGCCACCTCATTCCCTGTCAGCTATATCCACTATATCACATTGCCTTATATGATTTTAAATGGCTGTAAGGTATAATTAATATGTGTTGATATGAAATAGCAGTGTTGATCAAATAATATCAACCTTTAAAAATAAAATAAACTATGCTGCTAACCTATACTCAAAAAGGGAGGAAAAAATCACAAATATCCCTTTGAATGGGGAATGAGAAATGCATTTATTTGGCACATCTCCGGCCCCTGGTCTCATGAAGCTTACATTCTAGTATTGAAAGAACATAATAATGTCAGGTAGTGTGGTAAGCAGTACTACAGAAAATAAATCAGGGTAAGGGAACAAAGAGCCCTGGGGCAAGGGAGAAGTCTATTTTAAAAGACAATAGTAGGCCAGCCAGGTGGTGGCTCAAGCCTGCAATCCCAGCACTCTGGGAGGCTGAGGTGGGAAGATCACTTGAGGTCTGCAGTTCCAGACCAGACTGACCAAGAGTGAGCTCCCCCCGTCTCTGCAAAAAATAGAAAAATTAGCTGGGTGTGGTGGTGATGCCTGCAGTCCCAGCTACTAAGGGAGGCTGAGGCGGAAGGATCGCTTGAGCCCAGGAGTTTGAGGTTGCAGTGAGCTATGATCACTCCATTGCACTCTGGCCCAGGCAACAGAGCAAGACTCTGTCTCAAAAAGAAAAGAAAAGAAAAGAATCACTAGAAATCAAAAATAAAGACACCTAACTATGTATCAACTTGGCAGCTTTATCACCAAAGGGAAATTATTGCAAGTGACCTTAAAACTCAGTAACTTGATTGCATATCCTTAATGGGGTTATCCTAAGAACAGAAAGATCATAGAAATATTTTAAATGGCTTTTAAAATTTAAAAGCCATTTGAAAATGGCCACTTGGTGCAGTGGCTCACGCCTGTAATCCCAGCTCTTTGGGAGGCTAAATTGGGAGGATAGCTTGAGGCCAGGAGTTCAAGACCACCAGCATGGGCAACATAGCCAGACACTGTCTCTACAAAAAAAATTTTTTAAATCATATTTTAAATAATACTCATAGTGTTATTTTGAAACTACAGGGGAAAAGGAAAGGGAAGAAAAGAGCCTAAACTCACAAGGGCAAAAAGAACAGAAAAGTCCATAGCCACAAATATTTGGAAGCCAGAAAGGTGATGGACAAGTGGTATTTGACATAGTAGACCCAAGAAAATACTATCTTCAGCCAGCTGAAAAGCCCAGACATCACAGAACCCCACAAGGCTAATTAGCAGCACCAGATACTTTTCAGAGTGGCACTAGAGGTAGGACTAAGTACAGGATTGTTTGAAAGCCTATTTAGAAGTAGTTAGAATATAATCAATAATAGTGTTTTGTACTCAGGATTTTTGCTAAATGAATAGATTATAGCTACTTACACCACTGGGGGAAAAACGGGTAAGTGAAAACCCAGCACTTTGGGAGGCCAAGGTGGGAGGATCGCTTGAGTCCAGGAGTTCAAGTCCAGCCTGGGCATGGGCAACGTAGTGAGATCCTGTTTCTACAGAAAGTTTTAAAAAATTAGCCGGGTGTGGTGGCACACGTCTGTAGTCCTAGTTACTCAGGAGGATGAGACAGGAGGATCCCTTGAGCCTAGAAGTTTTAGGTTGCAGTGAGCTATGATCACACCACTGCACTTCAAACTGGGTGACAGAGTGAGACCCTCTCTCAAAATAAAAAAACAAACAAAACAAAACAAAAAAACCCAGAGGGTCTCTGGACTGCAGAACACCAGGAAAAATTAAAGGCAAGGGTACTGAACCAAAAAAAGGTTAGCAGAGGAGTTATTAAATGAAATTTTACACTGACTATTGAGACCACTAGACTTCTTCCCCCATTTTGCTACCCCAAATAACAACAGATTCATACTCTTTAGGCAGAAGACTGGATGAGTCTTTTTAGGGGAACTGAGTAGCCCTCCAAAAAGGAAATAGTGCAAAGAAATGCTCCAGCCATATCACCTAATGTAGAGGCTTGAGACCCACCCGCATACAAAGCTTTCAAACAATTTTTTCCCAGTATGTACAAATGCCTGTTTTAAACATATACAATGGTACACATGTGAGTGGGTAGGTTGCTCAAATCCAAGGAAAGGTTACAAAAGATACATAACAAATATTCACATAAAAAGCATCATGTGAATAATACCATTTCTTAAAGAACAGACAAATTTCATACAAATGAGAGGGTTGTGATAAAGTTTATTTATTTATTTGTTTATTTATTGAGAGACAGTCTGGCTCTGTTGCCTGGGCTACAGTGCCGTGGCATCAGCCTAGCTCACAGCAACCTCAAACTCCTGGGCTCAAGAGATCGCACTGCCTCAACCTCCTGAGTAGCTGCGACTACAGGCCTGCGTCACCATGCCTGGCTAAGTTTTTATTTCTATTTTCAGTTGGCTGGCTAATTATTTCTATTTTTAGTAGAGACAGGGTCTCACTCTTGCTCAGGCTGGTCTCCAACTCCTGAGCTCAAGTGATCCTCCCGCCTTGACCTCCCAGAGTGCTAGGATTACAGGCATGAGCCACCACGCCTCGCTGTGACAAAGTACTTTAAAGCTCAAGAGCCCACCACAGCACTGAGGTGTGATAGCTGACGTGAGGAGTCTTGCAGCCTTCTCTTTTGTCCATTACTCACCGAAGTCTCATCTGTTTCTCAAGGGGGCCTTTAACGCTCACTGTCTATTGTACATTCTTTGTGGTTTCCATATCCTCAGATTTTACGGTTTCTGGTATAAGTTCTGCCTCTTTCTTTGTCTGGTCCACTGGGACTGGCTTTTCTTCAGACTTTTGCTGCACAAATTTGGGTGGAAATTTTTCTCTGAAGTCTATGAGTAAAGTATCCACATGTCATCTCTGAAAAATAGAGCCTGGTTCTTCTCTCCTTTTGGCTTTAGCTTTAACTTTATCTTGCTCTTCATGATCTTTGAAATGCCACCAATACCCTTTGGAAGGATGATATCGACAGCAGGACATAGCTGCATCAAAAGCTGACTGAATGCCATGCACTGCATTAAGCATTCTGGAGTTTATTTATTATTTTTTTATTTTTTATTTTTTTGAGACAGAGTCTCACTCTCTTGCCTGGGCTAGAGTGTTGTGGCGTCAGCCTAGCTCACGGCAACCTCAAACTCCTGGGCTCAAGTGATCCTCCTGCCTCAGCCTCCCGGGTAGCTGGGACTACAGGCATGCACCACCATGCCCGGCTAATTTTTTCTATATAGTTTTAGTTGTCCAGCTAATTTCTTTCTATTTTTAGTAGAGACGGGGTCTCGCTCTTGCTCAGGCTGGTCTCCAACTCCTGAGCTCAAACATCCGCCCCCCTCAGCCTCCCAGAGGGCTAGGATTACAGGCGTGAGCCACCGTGCCCAGTCACACTCTGGAGTTTATATCTCATCCCAAGTCTGGTGCCTGATAGATCACTCCAGCAATACTACAGTAATCAGCTAGTGGGATAACTTGAGCAGGGCACTGCTGTTGCTTCAAAATGATAAAAAGAATGGGCTCCTGAGCATGTAAAAGGATGTATTCAACTTCAACCATCTGATTCAAGAGTTCTAATGTTAGCCTCTTCATTCTGACCACTTCATTATTACACGTCCTATCATAAAAAGGCTTACTTCTTTCTGAAAAGTAATCCAGAATGCTACCACTGTTCAAAATGGGGATCCAAGAGCTGTCGACCCAAGAGTCCCAGCAGATTATCTTGGATATCCACTGCCACCCTAATTCCAAAAGTGTTTGCAGGCTCTCCTCTCAAACAATTTTTAAATTCTCCATTCTTTTTTTTTTTTTTTTTGAGACAGAGTCTTGCTCTATCACTCCAGCTAGAGTGCGGTAGCATCATCACAGCTCATTGCAACCTAAAACTCCTGGGTTTAAGTGATTCTCCTGCCTCGGTCTACCAAGTTGCTGAAACTACAGGTGCACGCCACCACACTCGGCTAATTTTTCTACTTTTTTGTAGAGACAGAGACTTTGTTACTCAGGCTGGTCTCCAACTCCTGACATCAAGCAATCCTCCCGCCTCGGCCTCCTAAACTGCTAGGACTACATGCATGAGCCACCGCGCCTGGCCAAATTCTCCCTTCTTAATAATGATATTACACATCAAAATATTGCACCTTGAAATAAGAACAATAGAGAGGAAAAAAGAACTTCTGAAAATTTAAAATACGAAAGCATAAATGAAAAAACAGAATGGTTAGAAGAAAACATTAAGGAAATTTCCCTAAAAGTATAGCAATAAGACAAAAAGATGAAAAATCAGACAAAAAAACCAGGAGGGCACTCAGGTATGTGTTATATAAAAATACAAATAGTATTTGGACAATATATCATTACTATAATAGTAATATATATTACTTTTAAACTATATAGATGTTTTAAAACATCTTATACATGATGTATTTCACAATAACAAATTTTTAATAATTAAAAAGAAGGGTATGGACCACTGTAACAAAATGTTATGGTCACATCAAGACCATGAGGACTGAGAACTGACCCCTGGGATTTGGCAGCACAAAGAAATTGAGAGGAACGGTTTTGAAAAATGTACACTACCACAAAAAAAAACACACTCACAATAAAACAAAAGATATGAAGGCTCTTTATGTAGAAAAGTATAAAAATGTATCAAAACACATTAAAGAGCGGACGGGTATATGGATACACAAAGAGTGCAATGCGCACCATCTGAGAGACGGACACACTTGAAACTCGGACTTAGTGGGGGGGCAAGAGCAACATACGTAACCTAAACATCTCTACCCCCATAATACGCTGAAATAAAAAAATAAAAATAAAAAAAATTTTTAAAAAACCACATTAAAGAAACCTAGATAAGTGGAGAAACACATAAACATTCTAGATTAGACTATTTAATATTGTAAAGATCCTAACTGTCCCTGAATAGAATTAATGCAATTCCCATTAAAATCCCAAAATGGTTTTTGTAAAATCTGTCAAACTGAAATTAAACCACATTGTAGGGGGTAAAGGTCCAAGAATAGCCACGGTGATTCTTTTTTTTTTTTTTTCTTTGAGACAGAGTCTCTCTGTTGCCCAGGCTTGAGTGCTGTGGTGTCAGCCTAGCTCACAGCAACCTCAGACTCCTGGGCTCAAGCAATCCTCCTGCCTCAGCCTCCTGAGTAGCTGGGACTACAGGCACATGCCACCATGCCCAGCTAATTTTTTTTGGTTTCTATTTTTAGTTGCCGAGCTAATTGTTTCTATTTTATTAGAGATGGGGTCTTGCTCTTGCTCAGGCTGGTCTCCAATTCCTAAGCTCAAGCAATCCTCCTACCTTGGCCTCCCCAACTGCTAGGATTACAGGCATGAGCCACCATGCCAGGCCTAGCCAGGGTGATTCTGAAGATTACTAGAAAGTTCTCTGTCCCTCCTCCCCATCCCTGATCACACACACATACTGACACATACGAATTTTAAAATTTTCATAATATAGACAAATAGACCAATGGAATAGAATACAGATCTTAAAAGAAACTCAATCCTATATTTAAATCTGATATGACAAAGCTGGTATTGTAAAATCTGGTGAAAAGAAAAAATATTTAATAACAATGGGATAATTGCAAGATCTTGTTCCATCTACAAAGACAAATTCCAGGTAAAGTTAAATGTGGAAAAAATAAAAATATTCAGAAGAAGATAAAGGAGAATAGCATTATAACATTGGGGCAGCATGACAGACTGTCGATACAACTTGTTTGTACCAATATTTTATAGAGCTGAAATTGTACCTATCTAGGGTATTCACTTAGAAGAAATTCAGGCACATGTACACATTAAAGTCTATTATAATACATTTTGAATACTGAAAAGGTAGAAATAATCAAAATATAAATCAGTAAGGAAATGGATAAATTGTGCTTTAGTTGTACTGTAAAATTCAGGTATTAAAATGAGGTAGACACATAGCTAGTATGCATCCAGATATATAATAAAAACAGGAATAAAAAAGCAAACTACAGAAGCAAATATTCTATATACCATTTACTGATACAAGTGGAGTACCTCTTATCCAAATTGCCTGGGACCAGAAGTGTTTCAGATTTCAATTTTTTTTGGATTTTGAAATATTTGCATTATATTGAGCATTCCAAATCCAAAAATACAAAATCTGAGCATCAAGTTTCAGATTTTGGAGCATTTTGGGTTTTGGATTTTCCAATTTGGGATGCTCAACCTGTAACTGTTGTAACACAAAAATAATATATATGAATACAGTTATATGTAGAAGTATCAAAATATCTGCAGAAAGAACATACCTCTTACAAGAGTAGAAAGAGGAAAGAGACTTTAGCTGTACCTATAGTATTTTCTATCTTTAAAAAAGACATCTAAAACAAATACAGTAAAATGTTGACAAACATAAGAGCAACACAGCATGGTAGGTGACTTCAGTATCTGCTGTATTATTTTCTGTTTGAAACATTTCATTCTTTTAAAGTTTTAACTACTTTTTGTAAATAAATAAAACCACTGTACTTAATTTTTTTAAGGTAATTCCCAGTCCTTGTAGTACTGATCATAAACTGCCACAACACTATTGTGGGCCATGTTTTCCCTTCCCCAGCCAATAAATCATTAAGTTCATGCAGTCTTGGGATAATGTCCTTGTAACAAGCCGCGTGGTGCCTAGCACAAGCACCTACCAAGTATTAGACAAACAACTAAATAGACCTCTTGATGCAAACCTCTCCTGCACATAGTCAAATCTGATTTTATTTAATTCATAAAGTAACAAAATCTCTAGCTTTTCCAATCCTATTCCCCTACAGCCAAACCATGGTTCCTTCTTTTTCAACAGTTTTATTTAATTTCTCTTTTTTATTGTAGGTTTTCTGGTAGCTTTCACTATTCCAAAGCATACTGACTATGTTTAGTCAACTTGGATTCCATCTAGTTCCTTTATAAAACTTCTTCATATATATTTCTGAAGCTCATTCCTGAACTTATGAAAGTATTTCTGAAAGACACCCAGGTTGTTTTTAAGACTCATATGACTCTCAGGTTTTTTCCCAAATGAGTACTTCCTTTAATTACTTTCCTTAAAGTTATTATAATTTCACTCATTCTGCTGGTTTCTCAATTTCTTTCTGTTTGGATACAAACAGAATTTGAGATCATTTCCTATAAAGTTTTCATGTATCTTCAGAAGTCAAAAGTATTGTTTTACAGAAGATGACTGAGCAGATTTTAGAAAGGTAGGTATATAATTCTGAAAATTCAAACAACTAAATAAAAAGCCCATTTGAATAGGTGTCCTATACAAGAAAATGTGAGATAAAGGTTTTAAAAAATGGTAGTTTAGTAAATTAAATATAATGTGTACAAGTAGAAAAGATTCTCACATGAGTGGTCTGACGAGATGTTGTGTGGAACCAAAACAAAGTCATCCGTGTCACAAGAAGAGTTCTTGCTACTAGTACTGGCAGAATCTTTGGACACTTGTAGATAGTTGGGAGGACCCAATGGTGGGGAAGATAAGTTTTCTTCCTGAATATGCTGCATATCTGGAAGGGACTAAAATTAACAACATAAAATTAAAACTGGCCTAATAATCAAATGCAAGTCAGAATAGCCATTAGATTAAGGATTTTTTTTTTCATAAAAGTGGGCATAAAGTCCAATGCCATCTAAGATTTAAAAAAAAAAAATCTTTGGAAAATGTTTCCTGCAGAAAAGCACAGTTTAAAAGTATTTGCATAAGGACTTCTAAAATGTTTTCCAAAAATGATACTTAAAAATTGGCCAGGTGAGGTGGCCCTGTAATCCTAGTACTTTGGGAGGCTGAGGCAGGAGGATTGCTTCAGGCCAGGAATTCGAGACCAGCCTGGGCAATAGCAAGACCCTGTCTCTACAAAAATATGTATCATACCATTTATCACAGTACTTGTCTGCCTCTCCTAAAGTTTTTATCATCCCCAAATCCCCAGTCTCAGCTCATGTCCTAGCAAAGCATATACTCAATAACTGACTAAACACAAACTGCCCAGGGACTTTAAATTAATGACATCTTGAACACACAAAAAAAGTTTTAAATCTATAATGAAGAACACATTACAAACAGGAAAGCAGAGATCATATTACGTAAAAGAGCAGACAAATCAATAAGGGTAACTGCACTGAAGTCTAGAAATGTATTTACACTCACAGAAAGATTTGGAAAACCTTATAGGTGTGGGTGTGTTCCTTTTGTTCTGTTAGGGGGAGAAGTTGGTTTGTCAGTAAGAGATAGGACAGGAAGGGAAGAAAAGCATATAAATATATTTAAACAAATACTTAGGCGTAAACTAGTTATATATCTTTTGGCATCTGCCTGGTTCAAGGACTCTAGTGACAATTCTTAACTGAATATCTTGATTATATAATGGTTTTCTAAAACAATGAATATAACTTATCAAGCCCTATTACCCTGTTTAATCTTTGCTTCTATTTAAAAAAAGGAAAAATAGTACATCATGTTCTTTAAAGCCAAGCGTTAAATACCCAATTCACTGCTGCCGCTCCTTTGAATGTCACTGTGCAACGGTATCAATCATTGATATCACTTCTTTTTGTGTGTGACATGTACATGACACAAAATCTTCTTACCACTTTTTGAAGAGACTTTATATCTCAGGATAACAAAGGGAAGGGAAGATGTAAGAACTAATATTACTGAGCATCAACCATGGGCTTGATGCGATGAAAACACAGTCAAGTTGAAATGTGGTTCCAAGTGTCTAACTGCACAATTTCCTTCCAGTGCTTTAGGCAGGAACATTCCCCGTTTCTTCCCCTGCTATTTATAAAACTATCGGCATCTGCAACCATCCTGATGCTCCTTTCTCACGGTAGTGGAAGAGATGCTGCTCTTCCATTCAAAGCTCATCTCTCCACCTGCACTCTGCATTCTACTCTCCCTCACATCCTCCAACACCTAGAGCAACTCCTCTCTCCTGCTAACATTTTCACCCTCTCCCTTTATTCTGGCATTTTTTCCCTCTGCAGATAAACATGTTTAATTTTCTCACATCTCAAATTCCTACAACCCATCTCCTCTTCACTTCTTAATGTTTCTTGAAATTATCAATCTTCACTGACTCAAATTCTTCACCTTCTATATACCCTTAATCCACCATAATTCACTTTCTGCTTTCAACCCTCTGATAAAATTGCCTTCGTTAAGCTTACCAATAACTTTCACTGCCAAGTCCAGCAGATACTTCCTCTGTTCCTTAAGGTACTTGAATGGTCTGCTACATCTGCATTGTGGACCAGTCTTTTCTTGGCACTCTTCTCCTTCATCTGTGACCCCGCTCTCTCTTGTTTTCCCTCCTATTTTGTGGGGACTCCTTCTTAGGCTCTTTTGTGGGTACATACTTCTCATCTGCCCCCTGAAGAAGAGGAGGAGGAGGAGAGTATAGAATTCCCCAAGGTACCACCAGGGGCCCTCTACTCCTAACTTTTCATACTTACCCTAGTGACTACTCTTTACCCTCCTACCTTCAGCTACCATTCACAGAATGACATCTCCCAGATTTTCATCTCAGCCTAGATTCTCTCTGATGAGCTCTAGACCCATAAGTTCTCTTGCCTATGTGTCACATCCACACCTGAACAACATTAATTCATCCCCTTTTATACCCCAAAGCACTGTTTCCCATGCTCCCTCACTGAGTGCCCTCATCGGCCATCCACTCAGTCACCAGCAAGGTCCCCTGCTTCCTTAAGTCCTAAGTTCAAACGATCTCCAAGATCTGCAAGCTTTTTATCTGTCTCTTACCTGGCCCCTCCTCTTCTCCTTTTCTACTTCCTTCGTTCAGGCCCTTGTTCCTAAAATGATGATGACGATAATGATAAAAGCTTCAATAGTCTCAAGTTGTTCTCTTTCCTCTAATAGAGAGACCTCTCTCTCATTCTTTCTCTCCAATCTAGCCATCTGAGTTTTAGAAGAAACTAGCTAAAACACACGGTGGAAATCATTCTTCCATTTAAAATCATTCAAATGGCTCACCCCAGCTTTAAGGGTACAGCTGAAACTCCTTTGCCCAGCACCCAAATCCTGTCAAGATACAGCCTCTGCCCACCTCTCTAGCTTTATTTTCCCCCCACCATATTACCAATGCTCTCCACAGCCACAAACTGAACTACTTAGAGCAGCCTGGTCCTTTCTGCCTTGATAGAAAAGTTCTGTGTGTGAGCTCTCCCATACACTAGTCATTAGCTGTCTGTGCCTACTGAGCACTTGAAATGCAGCTGACTAAGGAAATGAATTTTTAATTCTAACAAATTTAAATGTAAGTGAACGTGGGGAATAAGAAATAAAAATAAAATCCTAACCCCACAACTGACTGAACAGACCCCCTCTTGGCCAAGGGGACCCCAAAGAAACCTTAAAACTAAGTTCCCAGCCATAACAGGAAGGGAGGCCAGACACGCCCCATGATACCTGCCCCTCACTAACCACCATTAGGCCTCTTCCCTCAAGGTTGAACAGAACCAGCCCAGGAAAGGCTCGCCCACCTGCTGGTTTCAGTCCACAGCCCTATGCTGCTCTGACCAGCATTCTTTCCTGACCAGAGGCCGCTGACCATGGAATGGTTCTGACCAGTCTATGGAAAATGCACAGTGAAGGTTTCTGTGTCCTCTACCTTTTGACGTGACAGGGTCAAAAACTCTGCCCTCCATGATGCTACTGTGCCATTTTCTGAACATGGACCCCATCAAGTAGCATGAAGCTCACCTGCGCACGTGCATGTTTCTCCTTTCATAAATACTCAGGCCTTCTCCTGCAGCTTGTTAAGTATGCATATTTGGCCACCCCATTCAGCATAAATTCCTGTCCCATTGTCTTTCCCTTTTTCCCTCAAAGTACTTGTGTCTGGCTTCTGGCTGTAGGCTACACTTCTCAACCTGTCAGAATGGCCAGCCTGCAGGCTGCAACTCTTTACGAAACAAAGCTCTCCTTTCCAAATTTATGAACCTTGTCATTATTCAGTTGACAGGAGCTAGAGAGTTCCTTCAGTAGCTCATGCTTCTATGACTTCATGTATGGGAATTCCTCTGCCTGCAATACCATTCTTTTACTAATTCATCTTGCTAACTCTTTCTTCAAAACTCAGCTCAAACAATCCCTTCCTCTGAGCAGCCTTCCTATGCCCTTAATCTGATTTTGAAGTCCCTCATTCCCATTCCCATAGGCAATGACGATATATACACATACGCTTCTAGTAGAGATCGAGCCACCTACATCTTCTCTATATAATTAAATTAAAAACACCTTGATGTCAGGGACTTGGTCATCTCATTCATTAGGATAAACCAGAACTTCACGCAAAGTAGGCACACAAGAAATGTTATATAACAAATAAATATTTGAGATTTACCATCTAAATGACATTTAACTTATAGTCAGTATCATAATTAAAAGAGTGATTTGGAGATCTTCTTATTTATGACTTTTGATTTTTTTGCCTTCAAAGATTTTTCTGAAATAAAGTAGCAGCTAGATTTTTGCATGAGAACCTAAAAAAAAGAATGTTACATTGCATGCTTGTGTGCATTAACCTTCAGTATGAGAGTCTACGCCAGTCCTAGGAAGAATGGAGATGCGTGTATGAAATCATCTCATTTTTGGCAGCCTATGCTCAATACAAGGTCTATCAAACCATCTCATTTTCTAATCTCATTAACTGGAAATTATACACAAATGTTCCTGCTTTCCTTCTATTTCCCTGCTTTCCTTTTTATTTTCACTTCAAGTATTAGCTTTTAATAAAGGCTTCCTAAAAATAGTTATCTTACCAAAGTTTTTAACATCTAAATATGGCTCTCTCTCCCTCTTGCCCTTCCTCACTCCTCCTGTTAGTTCTCCTCACTCTTCCCTGGCAGCCCTAGCCTAGGTGCTGTTTTACTCTCCCCTTTCAACTAGAAAACCCCAAAAGAGCTCTCCAGTCACAGCGAATTTCCAGTTCAATGCCCCACCCCCGCTGGCCTCTCTTTCTCATCCCTCAGTCACTCTACCATCCACAGGCTCCTTTACGCTTCATCTCCCACATTTAGATCTTCCCTGGTGTTCCCTTCTCTGGCACAAGCTTTGCTTTTTATATTATGTCTCACATTGAGTTAAATATATACCTCATAATATAATAGCTACAATTTATCAAGTATTTACTATGGCTAGGCACTGTCCACATATTACCCCCACCACCCTGCGTGCAAAGGTTCACCAGGCCTATCTTCCCGATGAGGACACCACGCCCAGCTGTCTAACTGACCCTCCCAAGGTTACCCAGGAAGCAAGCAGCAGGGTCAGGACTGATGCCAGTCTGCCTGGCTCTTAGGTTTTTAAATTCACGGGAACATAATGTAAATCTTATTAACGCAGCTACTTTATCTGTTTGGTGTGAGTTTGCCAGGTTCTGAAAGAGAGGGGTTTTTTTGGCCAGTTTTGAGACTTCTCCGCAATGTGCTTTTTCTGCATCTATTTTAGCTATGGGCTATTAGATTTCCCTGGAAAATAATACAGTTGCCACTGCCTGAGTATTTATTGTGTGCCAGACACTGCAGTAAGTGTGTGCACTCATTTGTCCTTAAAGAACCCTATGAAGTAGGTAAATTATACTCACTTTACATATGAGGGCTCAAAGAAATTAAGTCACTTGTCCTAAGTTAATATGGCAAGTAAGGGATGTAGAAGCTTCCGAGCCTCACCCATTTTTTGTTCGTTTGTTTTTTAAGAGATGGGTTCTTTCTCTGTTGCCCAGGCTGGAGTGCAGTGGCCTGATCATAGTTCAAGTGATCCTCCTGCCTCAGCCTCCTGAGTAGCTAGACTATAGGCATGGACTACCACTCCTGGCTAACTTTTTAAATTTTTTGTAGAGATGGGGTTTCATGTTACCCAGGCTGGTACATAGCTGGTCTTGAACTCCTGTCTTCAAGCAATCCTCCCACCTCAGCCTCCCAAGCACTGGGATTACAGGTGTGAGCCACTGCATAGGCCCAGCCTCATCCTTCTAAACCTCTGAGTTGCCTTAACTGGCTAATCATACAACTGCCTCCTTTTATGGCTCCCTCACCTGTCTACCAGCAGAATTCAAGAAATTAATGTCTACCAGGCTAATCTGGAAACTACAGTAGCTCACACAAGAACCCTTGGACCTTCAGCTTGTGCAAAAGCCTCAAGGTCACAACCTTCACAGGCTGCAACAGAGATCTGGACAAGGGTCAGTCTGAAAAAGCAAGAAGAGGACAAGGTAAAACCCTGGGCAAGTACAGTAGGAAGAAAAAGTGAGCAGAGTGACCAGAAGTTCTCAGGATCAGGAGAAAGCACTTAAATGGGAACGAACACAGCCATGGGGGAGCTGGCTTGGGAACTTGAGGAGAAGGAAGAGGTTTGAATGGTAAGCTTCAAGGTCCAGTAATCATGATTAAGAGAATCTAGGTGAAATCTGGCTCAGAAATCACTTGTGCATCAGTGGAAATCCTATGTACAAAAAATAGCTAAGGTTTGGTGCCAACTGAGTGTTTAAAAAAAAAAATTCAAGGTGATGTTTATAGCATTCAGGTAAAATAAATATTTATTGCCTATCCACCTATAATGGACACTCTTTGTTTGCAAATATCATCACCAAAACCCCACAGGGCATAAAAAAGTGATAGTACTGTACCACTGTTCAGAGGAAATGGCCCAGGGAGGTGATATTTCTTGCTGAAGCTTACACAGTTAAATATAGACAGAGGTCCAAATGCAGGTCCATCTGCCCCAACTATAATGGCTGTTTTTCCCAAACCTCAGCTGCATAAGTAAACACTACACATAAAAAGAACATCCACATTGTATTTGAAGGCTCCATTTGTGAACAGATGCAACAGCACTAATTCTGAAGTTACTGTTAATAATAAAATCAGAGCTTACTGGTGGAGAAGCAAAACGACAGGATGGAGAGCTGCCACAGGAGCTTCCAGAGACAGAGCCGGCATACACAGGCACTGGAACTGGGCAAGCTGGCGGAGGAAACGCAGACGAAGAGCTACATCACTTTGTAGTACAGTCACATGACCTGTCTAATAGAAAAACCCAGCCTGCAAAACACAATGAGACCTCATTTCTAAAATAAATAAAAAACAGTGGTTCACGCCTATAGTCCCAGCTGCTTGGGAGTCTCAGGCAGAAGGACTATCAGGCGAGGAGTTTGAGACCAGCCTGGGTGATACAGAGAGACTCTTTTTGTCTCTAAAAAAAAAAAAAAAAGAAAAAAGAAAGAAAAAAAGAAAAGAAAAACCTGCCAAAACTACTGCATCTTTGTGTTGATCAAAAATTTGCATTTACCTATTTATTATCACTTCCATTGATGAAACTAAAAATGTAGCAATTACCTTTGACCAATACATTCTGGTGGGAAAAAAATTATGAAAATGTAGCCATTGCTAAAACTATTTCAACTTAGATTTAGAAGGAAAAAAAGAACTGATACTAAACACAATTATAGGTATCTAAGAAAAGTCAATGATGGCCAGGTGCGGTGGCTCACGCCTGTAATCCTAGCATTCTGGGAGGCCAAAGCGGGCAGATCGTTTGAGCTCAGGAGTTCAAGACCAGCCTGAGCAAGAGCGAGACCCCATCTCTACTAAAAAAAAATAGAAATTAGCTGGACAACTAAAAATATATATACGAAAAATCAGCCGGGCATAGTGGCACATGCCTGTAGTCCCAGCTACTCGGGAGGCTGAGGCAGGAGGATCACTTGAGCCCAGGAGTTTGAGGTTGCTGTGAGCTAGGCTGATGCCACGGCACTCTAGCCTGGGCAACAGAGTGAGACTGTCTCAAAAAAAAAAAAAAAAAGAAAAAGAAAAAAAAAAAGTCAATGAAATCTTGAAAAGCACAGTAAAAAATTAATTTTGTGAAACAAAATACTAATTTTTCCTTAAGCTTGCATTTATTTTTTAAGTAAAAATACAAAAAATGGGTACTCACATTTTTTTACGGGAACTTGCTCAAGAAAAGGATGGCTAAAAAATGTCTCTGTAATGAAAAATGAGAATGCAACATTTAAACAGACACTAATAGATTTCTCAATGCATTCAACATAACGTCTCTGAGATCATAAGTAATTATTATTAACTTCTTTATATAGTCTCTACTTCCTTTCAATATAAAAGCAAATTATTTCTCATAAATAATTTTTAAAAATGACAAATCTTACAAAATTTAAATAATTATAGATTTTCAAAACATTCATCACCAACACAACACACTCTGAGGCTATTTATGTAAACATGCTGTCCAATGTGTGTCACCCTCAAGCGGACATGTGAGACCTGTGACCACCAGGCCCTCCTAAGCACATATTTCAACTATGGCTGTTGTTAATTCTCTCTGTTGTTAATTCTTCCCGCTTCATAATGATTTATACAACAGATGCTATTCCTCTATCGCAGAAGTATTCTTAAGGGTGGTTTCACAATTTTTAAAAAACTGTTAATTTAATTTAAGCTATCCACCAAGGTTAAAGACTATACAGTAAGCCTGCTAATTTGATAAAGATAAGTAAGTAGGTGGATACATGGAAGTTCATTATCTTACTCTCTTTACTTTCCTGTATGTTTAAAGTATTTCATTCATAACCTCTTAAAAAACCCACAAAGATAATCTCATTTATCATTAAGTGTTAGACTTTTATGATATTCCCTGTGTACCTGCATGTCACAGCGTGGGCAAGAAGAACAGCACAGACCAACATGGAGACTTAAATTAGATAATACAAGATCAGGAATAAGCTTAATTCAGGTTTAGTCCATATTATCTTCTACCCTGAGGGATCCCATGAGTTTTGCTGAAATAAATACTTAAAAGTCTCTCAAAGTAAGTATCAATCATAAGACTTACTAAGGAACACAGATGTGGACAGTTCTGAAAATAAATGTGAGTTTTCTACCTTAGATCTGTTTTAGAACAAAAATTAATACACACATATACATAAATTCCAGTTTAACACGTACGATTCTTTATGCTGGTTTTTACAAAGGACACAGTAGGGGTAAAACAACAGATATAAATGAAGAAACTGACTGAATGCAAGTACTCTGAAACCACCTTCCAAATAATTGCTATGGTATGAAAACTATACACTTAACGTACCTATAATTTTAAAACTATTATCCACAATATAATAGTATTGAGTTGTTTCAGTATTGAGCCATATGTCTCATGGTTCAGAGCACTCTCAGTTTAATTTCTCCCTCTGAAAGGTAAAAATACCTCCTACATGAATTGAAGTTTATTCCAACTTCACAAACCTTTAAGAAAATAGATATTCAGATTATTTCATCTTTTCTCCTATAGGAAACAATTAGAGTTACTGTCCATTGAGGACTTAACATTTACTGACAACAAACTGGATGCTTCACATACCAGTTCCTCATTTTAATTTCACAAACCTGGCCTGGCAGCCTCTGGCTCATGCCTGTAATCCTAGCACTCTGCGAGGCCAAGGCAGGAGGATCCCTAGGATTGCTTGAGCTCAGGAGTCAGAGACCAGCCTGAGCAAGAGCAAGACCCTGTCTCCACTAAAAGCAGAAAAATTAGCCAGGCATAGTGGTGCCCGCCTGTAGTCTCAGCTACTCAGGAGGCTGAGGTAGGAGGATCATTTGAGCCCAGGAGTTTGAGGTTGCAGTGAGCTATGATGCCGCCACTGCAACCTAGCCCTGGAAACAGAGTGAGACTCAAAAAACAACAAAAAAAAATCTAAGAAAGAGGCCTTCAGGACTGTGGGCTGTGCAAGGCACTGGCAGCTGCTCTCCCAAAGCCTTGGTGAGAGCTGATCTGCCACTGAGTGTCCATTCACAAAGGGCATCACATGAAGCTGGCCCTCCCTAAACCCCATTGTTGAAGCCAAGGGCTTTTCTTCCTTCCAGGAGTGTTTTCTCCTCCTTTCTTATCTTCCAGATCTAATGGTCAAAGAACTGAAAATACCTGCAGACAGCTTAAGGCTCTGGGAACATTCTCTGCAAAGACAATCAGGAATCTGGGCATTGGCAAACTATCCACTTTTCCCTATTCCTGTGTATGCTATACAAAGTCATCTTCCACAGCACCAGGATCCCTGACCACACTTTTTCTGGCACTGGTTTAGATGTGTGGGCCTTTCTTTCTAACTCTAGAATCCAAGAAAAGCAAACACTTTACAGAAATTGATTCAACCACCATCTGAGCACAGTGGCCTTCCCACTTCATAATGTTTCAAGAAATATCTTTTGTTCTCATAAAGTTCTTCTTTCTTATTTCCTTCCATTTATCTAGGTATAATGACCTGAGGAAATAAGGAAACGTGTCCAAATGATTAAGTTTATTATAAATAAGAATTTAAAATAAATGAGGGGGATTTGAGGAATATGGTAGAATAGATGATGCACCAGGAATGTATTTAATACCAGTGAATAGCACACTTAAAAATAATTAAGATAGTAAATTTTATGCTATGTGTATTTTATTACAATACAAAAATTATTGAAAGAGAGGCTTTAAAGAAAGTTGGAAAACAATGACAGCAATTTTGAAGACATAATAGAAGAGACTAAATATGAAATTCAATTTTAATAGATCATTTAAAATGACAGAAGAACATGTTAAAGAACATGTATTCAGAAGTGTATGACCCAATGGACCCAGGGAAACTAAAATTGTATTCTGATTTTGGTACACATTTTGGAAATGTTTTGTTCCTGGTCTTACTAGGAGCAACATATGCTATTAGGAGAAATACATAGCAATTGCCTAACTATACTTATTTAATAATTTAAAAATATATTCCAGACAAATCCTTTTCCACTTACATATGCAATTTTTTTCTGCTTTTACAATTTTAAATTTCTACCCTCTTTCCACTAATGCAACTGCATCTTCTTGATTAAGACAAAGTCAGTAAACTCAGGAATTAATTCTGTATCCTTCAACAAGAGTTTTTGAAGTTCCCAGAAATTACAGAGTTTTGAACTGTTGAGTTAATGATCTTTCTGAAGGAAGTGTCAAATGCCTCCTCTCTAAAGTCACTCAAAAACATATTTAGACTCCAAGGCAGTCAACAGAAAAAAAAATTTATATTTTTCCTCAACATTTATGCCTCTGGATGCTTGATGTGGTGAATATTTGCACTGAATGTCCACATTTAACCTTTCATCTAATTATTTAAATGCATGTCCTCTTCTTGGGTTATTACCATTATATGTAAAGGTGTATGTATATGCATGCATGTACAGTGGTCCTCCATTTTCCATGATTTTGCCTTCTGTGGTTTCAGTTACCTGTAGTCAATTATGGTCCAAAAATATTAAATGGAAAATTCCAGAAATAAACAATTCATAAATTTTACATTGCATACCATCCTAAGCAGTGTGATAAAATCTCATGCCATCTCACCCAGGACATGAATTATCCCTTTGTCCAGCAAATCTACCTCTTAGTCACTTAGTGGCTGTCTCAGTTATCAGATCAACTGTTGCAGTATCACAGTACCTTTATTCAAGTAACCTTTATTTTATTTAATAATGGCCTCAAAGTGCAAAAGTAATGATGCTGGCAATTTGAATATGCCAAACAGAAGCTGTAAAGTGCTTCCTTTAAGTGAAAAGGTAAAAATCTAAATTTAAGGAAAGAAAAAAATCCTATGCTGAGATCTATGGAAAGAACAAATCTTCTGTATGTGAAATTGTGAAGAAGGAAAAAGAAATTTGTGCTTAGCTGTAGCACCTTGAACTGCAAGTTACAGCCGCAGTGCATAAGTACTTTGTTAAGATGGAAAAGGCATTAAATTTGTGCATGTAAGGTATAAATAGAAACATGTTCCAACTGACAGCAATCAGGTTCAGGACCATCCACAGTTTCAGGCATCACTGGGGGTCTTGGAACGTATTCCCTATGAATAAAGGGGGACTACGGTACATATGTATGTATGTATGTATGTTAGCTATGTGGAGTACAGCGTAAGATGTCTTTACGTTTTCTAACGTCCCTTGGTATACTTGGGGGATTGGGTCCAGGACCATCCATACATACACAAATGCACCCATACTGAAGTCCTGCAGTCAGCCCTGCAAAACCCACATAAACAAAAAGTCAGCCCTACATACACACAGCTTTCGAATGCCACAAATACTGTATTTCCAATCTGCATTTGATTGGAAAAAAAAATCTGCTTATAAGTGGACCTATGTTGTTCAAGGGTCAACAGAAATCACAAAAATTGTTAGCTGTCTGGAATCACATTAAACCAGTGGATGCATTTTGAGCACTGTTCACCACTGGTTCTTGATTTACTACTTTGGATTTTTTTTTTGCTCTGAAATTTTTTATAGTTATCTCCATAGTAACAATCCTGTTTTTTGTTTTTGCTATTGTTTGTTTAATTGTTAAAGTTTGTAGTAGTCCATTTGGTTTGAGAGTTTCCAGACTATTTTTTCAAAGACTATTCTTGTCATGTGTGATTACTGATGTATCTGTTCTTTTAGCTTGTGTTCAGCTACTTTTGAAAGGGTTTCCTTGAATGCCAGGAGCATTTTGAAGATAGCTTTTTCTTGATTGTTTGCTTGGCTGCTATAAACCTTTGACTGTTTGCCAGAGCTCTGACAAAGTTGGTTCAGACAGCTTATGCCTGTTTTTTTTTTTTTTTTCAGTGTTTCTATGGGGGAACAACAGCTTGGAACTTCCTAGTCCATCATTTTTGGACTTCCTGAATCTTTTAATATAATTGACTTTCAAATGTTAAACCAACCTTGCATTCTTGGGATTCCATTTCGTGTGTTACCCTTTTGATAATAATGCTGTATTCAATTTGCTAATATTTTGTTGAAGAATTTTTACATCTATATTCATGAGAGATAATTTGTCTATAGTTTTCTTTTCTTGTAATGTCTTTGGTTTGGGATCAGGGTGTTGCAGACTACATAAACAAGTCAAGATGTCTTTCTTCCGCCTCTCCTTTTAAAAAGAGTACATGTAGGATTGGTGGTATTTGATATTTAAATATGTTATAGAAAATGCCTGTCATGTTATTTGGCCATTTTCTTTGTGGGGAAAACTTTTTTTGTTGTTTTGTTTTATTTTGGTTTTAGAGACAGGGTCACACTGTGTTGCCCAGGCTCCTCTTGAACTCCTGAGTTCAAGCGATCCTCCTTTCTCAGTCTCTCTCCCGAGTAGCTGGGACTACAGGTGTGTGTGCCACTGTGCCCAGCTCTAGAAGAATTACATTTAAAAAAATTGGCCAGGCATGGTGGCTCACACCTGTAATCCTAGCACTCTGAGAGTTCAGGGCAGGAGGATCCCTTGAGGTCAGGAGTTCAAGACCAGCCTGAGCAAGAGTGAGACCCCATCTCTACTAAAAATAGAAAAATTAGCCGCACGTCGTGGCATGAGCCTGTAGTCCCAGCTACTTGGGAGGCTAAGGCAAGAGGATCACTTGCTAGCCCAGGAGTTTGAGGTTGCTGTGAGCTAGGCTCATGGCACTCTACTCAGGGCAACAGACTGAGACTGTCTCAAAAAAAGAAAAAAAAATAGACATAGGGTTATTTATATTTGCTATTTCTTCTTGAGACAGTTTTGACACTTTGTATATTTCAGGGAATTTGTCTATTTCAACTACATTGCTGAATTTGTTCACATAAAGTTCGCAGTATTCCCTTATTATCACATTAATGTCTATACGACCTGTAGTGAATAGTGCCGTTTCATTTTTAATATTTATAATTTGTATTTCTTTTTTTTCTTGATTGGTCTTGTCAGAGATTTATCAATTTTATTATCTTTTAATAAAAATAGCTCTTTATTTTCTTTTTCTATTTGTTTTGTATTTTAATAATTTTGGCTCTTTTTTATTTCCTTTCTTTTTCTTTCCTAGGTTTTTTAAAAACCAGTATTATATTTATTTCCCAATTTAGATGCTAAGATAGTTATTACAGCGTCATTAAGAATAGATACACCAGTAATCACACACAACAAGAATAGTCTTTGAAAAAATAGTCTGGAAACTCTCCAACCAAATGGACTAACACAGACTTTAACAATTAAACAAACAATAGCAAAACAAAAAACAAAAACCAAAACCAAAAAAGCAAACTCTGGGAAGGTGGGAAAACCTGCCTTCCAGAGTTCCCACATTATAACAGTTAAATGCAAAATTTTCAATAACAAAAAAATCAAAAGGCATACAAGAAAATAGGAAAATATGGTGCAAAGGATCAAAGTAAACTGACAGAAAGTGTCCCCAAAGAACTCTAGACATCAGACTTACTACACAAAAACTTTAAAGTAACTGTCTTGCCAGGCATGGTGGTTCACATCTATAATCCTAGCACTTTGGGAGGCCAAGGCAGGAGCATCACTTGAACCCAGGAGTTCAAGACCAGCCTGGGCAAAATAGCAAGACTCTGTCTCTACAAAAAATAATAATAAAAAAATTAGCCAGGTGTTGTGGTTAAGCACCTGTAATACCAGCTACTCAGGAGGCTGAGATGAGAGGATCACTTGAGCCCAGGAGTTTGAGGTTACAGTGAGCTATGATCATTCCACTGCACTCCAGTCTGGATGACAGAGCAAGATCCTGTCTCTATTAAAAAATAAAATAACTGTTTTAAATATGCTCAAGGAACTAATGAGAAACATGGACAAAGAACTAAAGGAAATTAGGAAAATGATGTGTGGATAGGATATCAACAAAGAGATAGAAATTATACAGAGAGATCCAAATAGAAATTCTGGAGCTGAGAAGTATAATAACTGAAATGAAAAATTCATTAAACAGATTTGAGCAGGCACGGGAAAAAATTAGCAAACTTGAAGATATGAAAACTGAAATTACTGAGTCCAAGGAGCAGAAAGAAAAAAGAATGAAGAAAGGTAAACAGAGCTTAAGGGATTTGTGGGACACTGTCAAGCTGACCTAAATATACATTATGCAAGTCCCAGAAGGAGAACAGAGAGAAAGAGGCAGAGAGATTATTTGAAGGAATGACTAAAAACTTTAAAGAACTTCAAGAGAAACCAAACAGACCTACACTGAGATACATAATCAAACTATCAAAAGCCAAATAAAGAAGCTTTTTTTTTTTTTTTTGAGACTCTGTTGCCCCAGCTAGAGTGCAGTGGTGCCATTGCAGCTCACTGTAACCTCAAACTCCTGGGCTCAAACAATCACTACAAAATGTCAAGTAGCACAAAAGACAGCAGTAATGAAAGAAACAAGGGACAAAAAAGCTATAAGACATAGAAATTATAAAATGGCAGAAATCCTTCCTTACCAGCAATTACTATAAATGTAAGTGGCTCTCCAATAAAAAGGCAGAGACTGGCAAAGTGGATTAAAAGAAAATGGTCCAACTATATGCTACAATGAAAGTGAAAAGATGGAAAAAGATATTCCATGCAAATAGCAGGTAAAAGAGAGCTAGGTTAGCTATTAACAAAATAGAATTTAAGTTAAAAACTGTTACAAGAGACAAAGAAGGATATTAAATAATGATAAAATGGTCGATTTACCAAGAAAATTTAACAATTATAAACATAAGAGCCCCAAAATATATGAAGCAAACATTGACAATTGAAAGGAGAAACAGTTATGAAATAGTAGGTGGAGACTTCAATACCCCACTTTCAACAATGGGGGACTGTTGGACAATACCAATAGGACAACCAGATAGAGCATCACTAAGACAACAGAGGACTTGAACAGCACTGTAAACTAATTGGGCCTAACAGATACACAAAGGACACTCTACTCACCAAGAGCAGAATCACATTTTTCTCAAGTGCACATGGAACATTCTCTAGGATAGACCACACGTCATGCCACAAACACGTCTTAATAAATTTTAAAAGGTCGTGATCATAGAGGATTACCTTTTCCGAACAATGGAATGAAAGCAGAAATCAATAAAAGAAATAACTGGAAAATACATAAATATGTGGAAATTAAAAACACACTCTTAAACACCCAATGAGTCAAAGAAGTAGTCATAAAGGAAATTAGAAAATACCTTGAAACAAATGAAAATGAAAACGCAATGTACCAAAACTTACGGGATACAGCAAAAGCAGTAATAAGGCAGAAATTTATAGCTGTAAACACCTACATTAAAAAAAGAGGACATATATCTAAGCAATAACCTATCTTCATGCTTAAGGAACTAGGAAAAAAAAAAACCCAGCAAACTAAACCCACTAGTTTATCTTCTTTTGAAAAGCTTTTGTTTATATCTTTTGCCCACTTTTTTATAAGGTTGTTTGATTTTTTCTTGCTGATTTGCTTGAGTTCTTTGTACATTCTGGTTATCAGCCCTTTATAGGATATGTAGCATGTGAGTATTTTCTCCCATTCTGTAGGTTGTCTATTTGCTCTATTGATTGTGTCCTTGGCTGTGCAGAAGCTTTTAAATTTGATCAGGTCCCACTTATTTATTTTTGTTGTTGCTGTGATTGCTTTTGGGGTCTTCATAAATTCTTTGCTTAGGCTGATATCTTTCAGAGTTTTTCCAACATTTTCTTCTAGAATTCTTATAGTTTCATGCCTTAGGTTTAAGTCTGTTATCCATTGTGAATGAATTTTTGTGAGTGATAAGAGGTGCAGATCCTGTTTCAGTCTTCTACATGTGGCTATCCAACTTTCCCAGCACCATTTATTGAATAGGGATTCTTTTCCCTAGTGTATGTTTTTCTTCTGCTTTGTCAAAGATCAGATGGCAATATGAGGATGGTTTCATATCTGCGTTCTCCATTCTGATCCATATGTCTATGTCTCTGTTCTTGTGCCAGTACCATGCTGCTTGGATTACTATAGCCTTGTAGTATAGCTTGAAGTCCAGTAAAGTGATGCCTCCTGATTTGTTCTTATTATGTGAGGTTGCATTGGCTATTCAGGGTCTTTTCTGTTTCCATACAAAGCACAGAACTATTTTTTTAGGTCTGTGAAAAATGACATTGGCATTTTAATGGGGACTGCACTGAATCTGTAAATCATTTTGGGAAGTATAGACATTTTAACAATATTGGTTCTGCTGATCCATGAGCATAAGTTTTTCCATCTGTTTACATCCTCTGCAATTTCTTTTCTCAGTGTTTCTTTTTTATTTTTGTCTTTTAATTTTAAATATTTTAAATAATAATTTTATCTTTTATTTTCTTTGGCTAGTTGATTTGGCAGGTGAGTTATTATACACTCCTTAGTAGATTCCAACCTCCATAGCCACCGTCCTGCTTTCTCAGTGTTTCATAGTTCTCTCTGTAGAGGTCTTTCATCTGCTTAAATATATTCCTAGGTATTTTATTTCCTTTGTTATTATTATGAAAGGTTTTGCATCTTTGATTTGATTCTCAGCTTGACTATTGGTGTATATGAAAACTACTGATTTGTGTATATTGATTTTGTAACCTGACACTTTGCTGAATTTATCAATTCCAGGAGTCTCTTGGTTGAATATTTGGGGTTTTCTAGGTATAAGATCACATCGTTAGCAAAGAGGGATAGTTTGACTTCTTTTTTCCCAATTTGGATACCCTGATTTCCTTCTTTTGTCTGATTGCTCTGGCTAGGACTTCCAGCACCATGTTGAATAGAAGTGGTGATAGTGGGCAACTTTGTCTGGTTCCAGTTCTAAGTGGGAATGCTTTCAATTTTTCTCCATTCATTATGATGCTGGCTGTGGTTTGTTGTATATGGCTTTTATCATTTTGAGGTATGTCCCATCTATGCCTATACTGTTAAGCGTTCTTATCATAAAAGGGTGCTGAATTTTGTCAAATGCTTGTTTTTATTGAGAGGATCACATGGTCTTTGTTTTTGCTTCTATTTATGTGGTGAATCACATTTACAGATTTGCATATGTTGAACCTTGTTTGCATCTCTGGGATGAAGCCCACTTACTTGGCTGTGATGAATTATTTTTTTGATGTACAGCTGAATTCAGTTTGCTAAGATTTTATTGAGAATTTTTACATCTATATTCATAAGGGATATTGGTCAGTAGTTTTCTTTTTTTTGTTAAGTCCTTTCCTGGCTTTGGTATCAAGGTGATATTGGCTTCACAGAACAAATTGGGGAGATTGGCTTCCTTCTCGATGTTATAGAATAACTTCTGTAGTAGAGGTACTAGTTCTTCTTTGTAGGTTTAGTAAAATTCAGGTGTGAAACCATCTGGTCGGGGACTTTTTTTTTGTTGGAAGATTTTTAATTGCTGCTTCAATTTGGTGCTTGATATCAGTCTCTTCGGGAGTCCTAGTTCTTCCTCATTGAGCCTACGGAGGTTATGTGTTTCCAAGAATGTGTTCATTTTCTCCACGTTTTTAAGTTTATGAGCACAGAGATTTTTATAGTATTCAGAGATGATATTTTGTATTTCCATGTTATCAGTTGTGATTTCTCCCTTTTCATTCTTCAGTGAGCTTATTAGAGTCCTTTCTTTTCTATTTCTAGTTAATCTAGCAAGAGGCCTATCAATTTTATATTTTCAAATAACCAACTTTTTGATTCATTACTCTTCTGTATAATTCATCTGTTCTTGATTTCATTTAGGTCTGCTCTATCTTGTTTATTTCTTTTTTTCTGCTGGGTTTACGATTTGTTTGCTCTTACTTTTCCAGTTCCTTGAGATGATTCATTAGAAAGTTGATTTGTGATCTTTCTGTCTTTTGGATGTGGGCATTTAAGGCTATGAGTTTTCCTCTCAGGACTGCTTTTGCTGTATCCCACAGATTTTTTGATAACTTGTGTCCCTGTTATCATTCAGTTTGAAGAATCTTTTGATCTCCATCTTTATCTCCTCCTTGACCAAACTAACATTCAGCAATAGGTTTAGTTTCTATGACTTTGTGCAGGGATAAGTGTCTCCATTGGAATTGATTTCTAATTTTATTCCACTGTGGTCTGAGAAGATACATGGTATAATTTCCATTTTTTAAAAATGTGTTGAGACATGTTTTGTGGCCTAGAATGTGATCAATCTTAGAGAATGTTCCATGAGCTTTTGAGAAAAACATACGTTCAGCAGTTTTGGGGTAGAATGTTCTGTAAATGTCTGAGAGGCTCATTTGTTCTAGATTCTGTTTAAGTCTGTTGTTTCTTTGCTTATTTTCTGTTTGATCTGTCCAGTTCTGTCAGTGGGGTGTTGAAGTCCCTGGCTATTACGGTGCTTCTGTTTATCATTTTGTTTAAATTGAGTAGGACTTTCTTTGTGAATCTGGGAGCTCCTGTGTTAGGTGCATAAATATTTAGGATTGTTAAGTCTTCTAGTTGAATTATTCCCTTTCACCATTATATAATGACTATCTTTGTCTTTCTTTACTTTTGTTGATTTGAAGTTTATGTTATCTTGTTATCTGTTATGAGAACTGCTACATCAGCTTTCTTTTGGTTTCCATTTGCATGGTATATTGTTTTCCATCCCTTCACCTTGAGTCTGAATGAGTCCTTGTGGGTTACATGTGTTTCCTGGAGACAGTAGATACTTGGCTTATATTTTTTTTATCCATTCGGCAAGCCTATATTTCTTCAGTGGGGAGTTCAAGCCATTCACATTTATTGAAAGAATTGACGTATGTGGTCACTTCTGTTTATCCTGTTGGGTAGACCCTTATTGCTTTGTTTTACCTCTTAAGCCACTGTGGTATCTGGGCCCTGAACTTTAGCTTTTGGATGATTTTACACTGGTGGGTGTCTATTGTGCTGATTGGTGTATAACACAGATCTGAGTATTTCCTGCAGGGCAGGTCTGGTCTTTGTAAATTCCCTCAGGAGTTGTTTGTCTGAGAAAGTCTTTATTTCTCCCTCATATAAGAAACTTAGTTTTGCAGGATACAAAATTCTAGGCTGGCTATTATTCTGTTTTAGAAGACTGAGGATGGGTCTCCAATCCCTTCTGGCTTGCAAGGTTTCAATTGAGAATTCCACAGTTAGTCTGATAGATTTTCCTTTGTAAGTAACCTGCTGTTTTCACCTTGGGCATGCCTCTTTCGTGTTATAATAACTTTGGCCAGGCTAATGACTATGTGTCATGGTGATTTTCTCTCTACACGGAATCTCCCAGGAGTCCTATGTGCTTCTTGTACCTGGATATTTAGGTTTCTAGCAAGGCCATGGAAGTTTTCCTCAATTATTCCCTCAAATAAATTATCCAACCCTTGTGTATTTTCTACTTCGCCCTCAGGGATACTTATGACTCATGTGTTTGGCCTCTTTACATAATTCCACATTTCCTGTAGGCTTTGTTTGTTCCTCTTATTTCTCTGTTCTTTCTCTTCAACTTACCTATTTAGCTCAAAGTTATTATCTTCAAGTTCTGAGATTCTTTCTTCTGCCTTATCTAGCCTATTCTTAAGGCTTTCCAATGTGCTTTGTGATTCCTTGAATGAATTGTTCATTTCCAGAAATTCTGTTTGATTTTTCTTTAATACTTCAATTTCTTTAGAGAATTTTTCATTCATCTCCTGCATTGTTTCTGTGGCTTCTTTGTGTTGGGTTTCTATTTTCTCTTGTATTTCACTGAGCTTCCTTACTATCCATGTTTGAAATTCTTCACCTGTCATTTTAATCTTTTTATTTAGGTTGGTATCCATTGGTAAGGAGTTACTGTTTTCTTTAGGGGGTGACCTCTTTCACTTTGATTTTTCATATTTCCAGAATTTTTTGCTGGTTCCTCTTCATCTGGCTTCTCAATCGAGAGCCAAGGGTGTTACAGGGCTAGCTTATGGGCCTGTCTCGGAGACCCCAAAGATTGGTCCCTGACCGTGTCAGGGAGAAAAGTGGTGGTCCTGAGTTGCCTTTGGGATGCTCTAGCAGGTTTGATGAACCTCTCGTTACCTCTGACCTGTTATCTTCACCTCTTCCCAACAGTGGGTAGTGAGTTAGGTAGTTCTCCGAGCTTAATCTCTAAGATAGTAGGTAGAATTTGCGGGTTTGAATCCTCTGCTCCCTGTTTGCTTGAGATAGAAGGTGCTATATTTAGCAATGGGGTTGTTCCCCGTCTTTGATAGTAGTTTGTGTGGAAGAGCCAGCTGCCAAGGAGTTCTTTTGTAAGCTCTTGTCACCCAGATGGGGCATGCAGATGCCCTAAGCTTTAGGAGGGACCCTGGAACTCCCAGGGAGTTGCTTGATTTCTATTCCCCCTGAGGTAGGGGGAGGAACAGAACAAACAGTGACTGAGTTTCTAGGGCCTGAGAGGTTTTGTTGAGCCTCAGCGGGGTTCAGAGGTTGCTTATCCGGCTGCTAGGGGGAGCTGCTGATACGGAGTTTAGGGTAATCTCTCCAAACTTGGAGAGCTGCTCCTAACTGGAGGGGCCTGATCATGTGATTGCTAAGGCCCCAAGTCAGGCTTTTTCAGTCCCTGTCCACTAGCCTGGTTTCTCTGTGGGGTGGGGCATGTGCCCTCCCTATTTTCTTCCTGGATCTCCACACACTCTTCCTTCTGGTCAATCCACATGCATTCCTTCTCTGCCCAAGCCCGGCTCTTAAGCTACTCCACAGTTTGTGTGTCTGACACGCTGGCATGCATCTCTCTGTGACAAAGGTGGGCACAGGGATCTCCAATTGTGTACCCCTGTTCCACCACTAAGAGGTAGATCTCTCTATCCGCAGAGGTCTGGACCAGGGGCCTGCTCCAACCAGGGGAGAAACAGCAGCTCATGAGCCTCTTGGATTAAGCTGCACTGCCTACTGTAGTGAGTAGCAGGAGGGGCCACTGGTTCAGTTCAGGCAGCAGGCTCTAGGCATTTGGTTGCCATGGGAACAAAATTTTTTTAATTGAACAAAACACAAGAAAACTGAGGAGAGAAACCAATGCTCAAAAACTGCAGGAGAAACAATATTCCACATGTTTAGTTCATGCAAGTAACTAAACAAACACAACAATCCCCAATGGGGGACAGGAAGGATGTGAATCTAAAGTTGCTTACATTACATAACATGTCTAATTTTTGATAAAAGTATAAGGCATGCAAAGAAACAAATGACCCATGGTGGGTAGGGGGAAGCAGTCAATGGAAACTGTCTCTGAGGTGGCCAAATGTTGGACTTAGCTAAGACTTCAAAGCAGCTATTAGAAATACATTCAAAAACCTAAAGGAAACCACGTTTAAAGAGTTTTTGTTAAGTATGATGACAGTGACTCATCAAGTAAAGAATATCAAGAAAAACAAATTATAAAAAAGAACCAAATGGAAATTCTGGAGTTGAAAAGTTCAATAACTGAATGAAAACTTCACTAGAGGTGCTCAACATCAGATTTGCACTTCCAGAAGAAATAATCCACAAGTCTGAAAACAGATCGAAAGATATTTCCAATCTGAAGAACTGAAAGAAAAAAAGTATGGAAAAATCACCCAGGCTAGAGTGCCATGGCGTCAGCCTAGCTCACAGCAACCTCAAACTCCTGGGCTCAAGCAATCCTCCTGCTTTAGCCTCCTGAGTAGCTGGGACTACAGGTGTGAGCCACCACACCCCGCTAATTTTTTCTATTTTTAGTAGAGACAGGGTCTCGCTCTTGCTCCAGCTGGTCTCAAACTCCTAAGCTCAAGAGATCCTCCCACCTTGGCCTCCCAGAGTGCTAGGATTACAGGCGTGAGCCACCACACCCAGCCAGAAAGAATATTTTAAGAAATGATGATTAACAGCTGGGCACGGTGGTACACATCTGTAATCCCACCTACTCGGGAGATCACTTGAGCCCAGGAATTTGAGGCTGTAGTGAGCTATGACAGAGCCACTGCACTCCAGCCTGGGCAACAGAGCCAGACGCTATCTCTTAAAAAAAGGAAAAAAAAAAAGAAAAAAAAAAGAAAAGAAATGATGACTGACAACTTCTCAAATTTGGGGGAAAAACATTTATCTACATGTTCAGGAAGCTCAATAAATTCCACGTTAGATAAGCACAAAGAGATACACATCTAGACAGATCACAGTTAAAACTGTTAAAAGTCAAAGACAAGGAGAAAAATCTCAAAAGCACGAAGAGAAAAATGACTCATCAAATGCTAGGGAAACCTAATAAAATTAAAAGGTGACTTATCAGAAATAATACAGGCCAGATAGTAGTAAAATGACACAGTCTAAGTACTGGGGAGGGGGAGGGACTCTATCAACCAAGAATTCAATATCTAGCAAAAACCATTTTTTTTTTAAATTTTTTTTAGCAAGCGATGGTACACTCCAAAAGAGGGAGGAATGGGCACACATCCCAGCAGACAGTGGCCTCAAAAAACATTTTTCTAAAGTAAAGGTGAAATAAAGACATTCCCAGATAAATGAAGATTTTGAGAGAATTTATATAAAGAGCACTAGTGATTATGTAAATAATTATAAAAGACAGTATATTATATATTTTTCTTTCTTCTCTTAACTGATTTAAAAGACAACTGCATAAAATAATAATTATAAAATTGTATTGTTGAGCTCATACCATATAAAGATTAATATACATGACAATGATACCACAAAGGAAGGGGAATGGAATTGTATTAGAGACAAAAAATGACACCAAACAGTAACTTGAATCCACAAGAAGAAATGAAGAACTCCAGAAATGGTAAATGTATAGGCTAACAGAAGACTCTATAAATATGTTTTTTTCTACTTTCTTCTTCTTCTCCTAACTTCTTTAAAAGACATAAGATTGTATAAAGCAATGGTTACAACACTGCATTGTTGAGATTACAACACAGACAAACATATGAGACAGTAACAGCAAAAAGGGAGGAAGGAATCATGCTATATTGGAAGAACAAAGTTTCTATATTTTAATGATATTCAACTATTATTTATACAGATTGTGATAAATTAAGACGCATATTGTAATCCTTAGAGCAATCATTAAGAAAATAACTCAATAAATAGTACAGTCTAGTCTCAAGAAGCAACCAGACTGATCCTTTTAAAACATTACTCAGATCACTTTTCCTCTGCTCAAAACCCTCCAATGGCTTCCATCACACTGAGGAAAAGCCCAAGTCTTTTTTTCTTTTCTTTTTTTTTTAGACAAACTCTTGCTCTGTCACCCAGGCTAGGGTGCCATGGCCTTAGCCTAGCTCACAGCAACCTCAAACTCCTGGGCTCAAGCAATCATTCTGCCTCAGCCTCCCAAGTAGCTGGGACTACAGGCATGCCCCACCACACCCGGCTAATTACTTGTTTCTGTTTATAGTTGTCTGGCTAATTTTTCTATTTTTTTTAGTATAGATGGGGTCTCGCTCTTGCTCAGGCTGGTCTCGAACTCCTGAGCTCAAGCGATCCTCCCGCCTCGGCCTCCCAGAGTGCTAGGATTACAGGCATGAGCCATGGTGCCCAGCCAAAAGCCCAAGTCTTTAACTGGCCTTATAGTTGCCTCCCAAGCTTACGTGCATGCTCCCAGCTATCGACATTTGTACTGGCTATTCACTCTGCCTGAAGAGCTCTTCCCGTAGATACCCACCAGGCTCATTCTCACTGCAAGTCAATCAAGTCTTTGTCTAAATGTCACTTTCTCAGTAAGGTTTTCACTGACTACCTTATTTAAAATTTCAATTCCCATCTACACCTCCATTTCTCTTCCATCTTTATTTTTTTCCACAGTATGCAGCACCTTTTAATATAATACGCAATTATAGTTTATAATTTATTTATTGTGTTCTCCCACTAGAATATATGCTACATGAAGACAAAGACTTTATTACTCTATCTCCCATACCTAGAACATAGTAAGCACTCAATAAACATTTACAAACATAGTGAAGGAAAATAAAGAAAAAGAAAAGTGAAACTGACTTAATTTTATTCTGAAATCTCTATAGTTATCTTTTTAAAAAAATCTTTTCAGGCCGGGCGCAGTGGCTCATGCCTGTAATCCTAGCACTCTGGGAGGCCGAGGCGGGCGGATCATTCTGAGCTCAGGAGTTCGAGACCAGCCTGAGCAAGAGTGAGACCCCGTCTCTACCAAAAATAGAAAGAAATTAATTGGACAGCTAAAAATATATATAGAAAAAATTAGCTGGGCATGGTGGCACATGCCTGTAGTCCCAGCTACTTGGGAGGCTGAGACAGTAGGATTGCTTGAGCCCAGGAGTTTGAGGTTGCTGTGAGCTAGGCTGACGCCA